>JAXCLQ010000006.1:13882430-13896770 GCA_035584115.1 Cedrela odorata | reverse complement strand
AACGTAGCTAAAACGTTAACGTTTCTCCAAATTATGAATTTGTCAATTATGCTCATCCAATACAACAATACAACAATACAACAATTACAATTACAATTCTAATTCTTAATTCTTAATTCTTAATTAATGCACTACCATTGAAATTAATTACTTAGTAGCTTGACTCGTTAGAAGTACATATTACTTAAAAATTAATAAATAAAGATATGTATTAATTGAAAATGCTCGATGATCTAATCTTTGAAATTTATTATTGTATACGTAAAGCGTTTTAGGTCATCACTTTGCTTTCACCTTTGATTATACTTTTTTTTAATTAAAGGTGTAAAATGGATTGCTTGTATTAACATAATACTTATAATTTGTTCCTTATAAGTTGATGTTATGGCTCTTTTGATGTTACCCCAAAGACGTGCAATATCGTTCCCACGAGATTGATGCTAAATTAAGATTATTAGATGTTAATATGATTCAATGAACCAATCCATTCAAACTTGATGATCAATATTTAAAGATGAGAATGATGAATCAGAAATGGGTAAATATGGTGGTATGGAATGAAAGCAAGGATGACAATATCGCCCAAGAGATTTTGATGACTCTAAATTGTTGTAAATAATAATAATAATAAAAGCTTGTAAGACGTGAATATGCCAACTAATTAATTAATTAATTAATTAATCTAATCTAATCAAGATCCAATCCATATCACTGAGTTGGTATTAAGTTCTTGAACTATATATAAATTAAATAATACATATCCAAAAATTCGAATGAAACTACAAAATGAACCAAGAAATAACGTGATGACATTGAAAAATTTGGATGTGAAGACACTGATGAAGTCATAAAATATTATATGAAATTACCTCTATACCCATACCTAGTTGTTGTTTATAAAAAAAATAGAGATTTAATAATGAAGAAAATCACAAATTGCCTATTAATTGTTTGTCCTTAACTATAATTACATTTTTATCCTTATTTCATTAAAACAATGGTCAAATATATATTATTTTATTAAAATAAAGGTTAAATAAATAATTTTCTCCTTAAAAATGTCATTATATCATTTCCTTTTCAAAGATGTCATTAAAGGGTATAAAAGGATTTTTCTAAAGAAATTAAAAAGAAGATAAATGTTTGGCTGATTATTATTACAAATATTTGTACAATATATAGGGGGTACAAGAGATAAGAAAGAAAGGAATAAATGTATTTAGTAATTGCGGGATAATTCTTTCTCAATTTTGGAATGTTATAGCCATTGCAAATCCTTGAAGAGATTTTAAATAAAAACTTGTTATGTTTGTAAAGAGAGATTTTCCTTATTACTTTCTTACATGTCTTAATGAATTTAACGCAAGAAAGTTAATAGAAGTTGAATCAAAAACTAAAGTGATATTAATCGAAAGAATAGGACTAAACTGAAATATTAAAACATATTTATGATATAAATATCAAATCAATAAAGTGATATTTCACAGAAAGGAAGGTACGGAGTGGTGGAAAATTTTTCCCATTTCAATTAACTCTTAAATTCAGTCATCAAACTTTATTTTTGTAAATCATTGCCTACTCTAATTGTTTGTTATATGCCCTAAATTCAATAAAAATAAATATATAATTATATATTATTATTATATTAATTAATAAAATTATAAATTTATTTATAAATTTTATCTATGTTGACTATTTATATATAAAGTCTTTAAAATGATAATTAAATAAATTAACTTAAGTTTAATTTATGAGATTCGATTATTATTAAATATTCTTGATCATAAGATGATTAAAACTAAGATATTGATAAATTCATATAAGATCGACATATGTTATGTCTGCTTTTTTGAAGAAAGAAGGTAGCCGATCTTATAAGTTATTAGTAAAGGTATTTAATTAGTTTAACAAATGAATGCTTGTTAGGGAATAAGTTCATCGAACTGATCCGTTTGAGAAACCCATATGCAGTGTTATCCAATTGTCTATAATATTTCTCTCAGTTTTGGTAGTATGACTGATTCTTAGACTTGAAATATTCATGGTATCTTATTTATAGATTATATATGTTTTGACATTATACTTCTGTCGTTCATAGTGAGATTGTGCATAGAGTATTGATTGGGTAATATGAAAAGCACGCAAAGGTTGTGAGAGATCAATAAAGAATTCATCGCTCTAGATAACATAGAGTCGATATTCTAGGGGGCGTTATTTTGATATAAGTGATAATATAAGTTCATGACCATGACGAGTTCTGAAAAGAGTTTCAGAAACTCTAAAATTATATTATTAGCTTTAGTTGAAAGTTTCAATACCTATAATTTAATAGAGTAAATATTTTTCATATTCTAAAATCTTTGGTGGGATATGTAAGAGGCAAAATAATTGTATCATACGTTAATCGTATATGGACTAAGTTTTACTAATTTAATATTCTTTCTCAATTGGGAATCATAATGCATTGTTAGATACCGCTTTTGATCTATGAAAATTAAGAAATTAATTTCTATTGCAAACATAAGAAAACACCTAATGGGTCACACACTAAAATGTATTGAAGAATTAAAGTTAAATTATGTAAATAAATAATTAAGAACTTAATCGTTAAGTTCATAATATTTAATAGTTTTGAAAATTATTGACGGTTAAATTATAATTATGCAAAGTGTTTGTATTTAATTATAGGTTTTCTAATTTGATTAAGATAATATTATTTAATTAATTAGATTAATTAAACAGTATTTAATTTAAAAATATATTACTAATAAGATTATGAATCTATTTGGTGATTTTTTTTATTTGAATTAGGATTTGAAAAATTAAAATATGAAACCTATATAAATCTCAATTTTGGCCTAAAAATATATGTGAATGAGAATAAGAATAAGAGAAATTTTTTTTCAAGAATTGAGAGAAAATTGTCTTAATAAAAAATTCTCTAGTTTGTCTTTTTTTAAGAACTAACATTTATGAAAAGACACTTTATATGATTAGGATTTAGGAAAATTTTAAAATCATAATTCTCTACTTTATGTGGATTACCATTAGAGGCCATATACGTGGGTGGTTGATTTAAAAAAAAGGTATTAGCGCAGTCTCTATTTTTGAACCATAACTTTTAGTTCCGATATCGAATTAATACGATTCAAAAAGCTTTAGAAAGAAAACTCGTAGATCTACAACTTTTTATTCACAAAGAAATCCATATTTAGACGTTTTGAAGGTCAAAAGGGCATTCAAAAGTATGGATTTGCAGAAAATCTGAGGAAATGTCAATCTTGCCTCATTGGTGGTGAAGATCTAAGGTAAGATATTAATCTAATTATTTATTTTTAATTGATATTATAAAATATGATAAATAACATTTCTTGGCATGAGAATTAACAAATATTTAATTAATATAATTAATTAAAATAATTTTAAATTTCCGCTACGTATGGTATACTAAATTTCCAACACCAATTCCTATTCTAAAGACTTGGGTGGAGGCCGGAGGGTTTCTTTCTTCGTCTCGATCTCACCTACCTGGCTGGTTGTCCCCCATTTGCCATAAGAAATGTTATATGTTTCAAACAAATGAATAATTTAAGTTGATTTAACCTAATAATTTAAGTTTCCAAACAAATGAGTAATAATAACTTTGCAATATGGTATAAGTTTTGACACAAGGTTTTCATGCTGCGTAGTTTATTATTAACTAATAACTTATATTGAAGAAGCACAAATGCACAATTACATTGAATCAAAGTCTATTAAAATCAAAACATTAATCCTGAAATGAATTATAAAGCTAGAAAACGTGATTGCATCTATCATAAAGAGAAATTTCTACCAAGAAATATAAGGCAGCCAACAACATTCGGCTCTCTATAAACAAAATTTCTTGCCAATTGGTCGTTACCTTTAATTGTAAGCACCTTTACCACATCAATGGCACCACTCTTTGCTTAGCAAGGTTTTGTTTATCACTTCTTCAATCAGCTTTTTTACTCATATTGTCACAAATGCACGGCAGCATACATTCCAATCTAAGGCCATATCTGGCTACGCATCAATGAACTTTGAAGTGTGTGAAAGAGAGGTGGTGGTCACAATATATTATATATAACCTTAGTGAGAAATCTCTGTCGAATAATGTTTACTCAATTTAAAATATATATTATTTCATAAAGAGATATTGACATATTGGGTGACAAAATCCCAAGTTTATGTGACTCAAAAAATAGTCATCTTTAAAAAAAAAAAAAAAAAACATGCTAGCTAAGGTATGAAATGTAGGCTGTTGCAGTGAAAGACTATAGTGAAGATGCTGCTTTGTTTTGCAATGAAAAACTTTGTCTTCTTGTGGAGCTGTAATTTATTTCTTCATGAAAGAGAGAGTAAAGGTGTAAGAGTGATGTGATATAGCTGTAGGAGAAGGTCGAGAGGTCAGGTGGTTGGATGTTTAGATTATTGGGGCTCGTGCTATCAAGGTTAGGAGGTTAGGTGTTTGGGTTGTTGGTCTTAATTACATGCTCTTTAGTCATCATCTATAATGCTTATTAATTGTTTGTGGACAGTCAAAAAGCACAAGGCATGTAAAAATAAATGAAAGAATCTTCAATATTAGCCACCTACGAGCATGAAGGAAGGAAGAATAATACAATTACTTTATCATCTCTTTTCTTCATATTCTTTTCTCTCATAAAATCGAAGCTGAAAGTGAGAGAGAAACACTTGGTGAAATTTTATCTACTGTTATTGCCAGATTTTGACAAGAATGAGGTATGATTTAACAAATAATATATTTTTGTTTGATATATTCATGGTAATTGACAATAGAATGTGCAATTGCATGCAATATATAAATGTTGTTTGATGGGTTATGTATAAATTTTTATTTACAGTGGATTTGTTAAATGATACAAGTGTTAGTGTAGTATGTACTAAAACTATTAGTGTTATCGATTTTAGGTATTTTGTATTGAATCATATATTGTAATATGCAGTATACAAATTCATTTGTAAAGAAATTGTTTATTATTCCTTTGCATATGTTGCTTCCTCTATCTTTTCATACTATTGGATAGAGTATGCATATGAACTGCCTATATAATTTGATTATCTAAACTGTTCCTCATGAGAGTGGTATCGACCGAGCATCGATATCGCATAGTGGGCATATTGAATGCCTTTGGTGAATATTATGAGATAATATTAGTGTAGATGACAATGATAGTCATGTCATTGGAGTATTAGTATGGATTAGCAGTTAAAGAACTGTTTTCGAACGTGACCAAAGCAATGATGAATCACATGGAATGAATGTGGTCAATGATTCATCATTTGATTATAATAGTATGCGAAGTAATCCTTTGACTTGAGACGTCATAATCGACATCCGATATAAATGCGTATAGTTTATATGGTGTATAAATACGAGACTAATCACATCTTGTACAATAAGCTAGTTTAGTCACGAGTTGTTTATGTAGAGATGAGTGTGATTGTCAAGATGAGATCCGTTGACTCGATATTAGTCACACGAAAGAGTTTCGTGGTGACAAGTTCAGCTCATAGTCACCAATGATTCAAGGACAATATTATACTGAATTTAGGGTTTTGATATCTATGAGTCCTGACTTAGTTGAGATTAGACAAACGGAAGGATATCACCTACAATATAGTACGTACAATTATAATAAACAGTTCAATGAAGACTTTTTTCATTGTGATTTAGAGACTATGGTATATTACTAGATGTTAACTATAGTCATTAAGTTTTGAAGAGTTCGAAACGGAATCAAATAGTTTAGTTCCAACTTTCAGCTAACACCACAATGAATATGAGAGGTCACAACCAATAATTTGAGCTTGTTCTTGCTAATAAATTAAATAAATATTATCTGCAAGAGAGCTAACACTCTCGGAGATAATATTTGGTCGAAAAGTGTAAACGATTTATATGTTAAATAGTTTAACGGATTCAAGAGCTTAATTAAATGATCCAAATATAATTTAATGTAAATTACGTTATTATATTAATATTGGATAATATAAATATAATTAAATAAAGTTGTTCAAAATTAATTTGACTAGCTTTAGGACAAGTTTGACATTAAATTGTTTAATGAGGGCAAATTTGTTATTTTACTTTTTACTATTACAAAGCTTGTTGGACAAGCTTTGAGAAATATTTTTCTTTCATTAAGATGACAATGATATTTAAGTAAATGAAGAAAAAATATATAAAGAAGTCATTTTTCACTTTTGGGTGGCATGCAATGATAGTTTCCAAAATTAAAAAGGAAAACAAACTTTCTCTCTCTTCATTCAATTCTGCTAAGCAAGGATTCAAAGTTCAAAAAATGTTTGATTTTCAAGAAGACTTAAAATTTGAGAGGTTCATCTTCGTTACATATCACCAAAAGTTAGTGATTAAACGTTAATTTTATTTAAATTGGTCAAATAAAATCTTAATTGCATGCTTACTTTAATTAAACCATAAATTATATGTTAATCACTTAATCAAAACCTTCAACAAGTAAGGATGACAAAAGGTCGCGATCATCATCCTGTCCCATTTCTAATCCATCTTGTGGATTCCATTTTCGGTATGTCTCCGTTTAATAATATTAAATAAATAAAAAAAATATGCATAAAATATTGATAAAATTAAATAAAAAATAAATTAGTGCATAAATAAATTATAATTATAATTCTTAATACAAATGACAAAAATGAAACTAGAGAAACTAAATTAAATGAAATCTTTAGAGTTTTGTTAAATTTTGTGTTAATATTTTGTTTGGTAGATGAGAAAATAAAATATTTATGGTATTTTTTTATTTGTTAATTTGCTATTAATATACAAGTATTTTACAGTAAGTATGTGGGTTATATTGTTTGCTTATGTCAAAAATACAATTGCTTCAATGAGTAAAATGTGTTCAATTAACCTATTACGTGTCTTTTATGCAGCCAAGTATTTTGTTTCTTTTAGTTACTAAGTATTGTTATTTGAATAAGTCAAATTTACTTTCTTAAAAGAGTCAAGTCATTTGTGGAGTAGTTAGAGTTTAATTATTTTGTTGGCAAGCAATTATGTTGGCACATTGCTTTATTTGTGAAAGTAGTTGTAAAAGTTTATTGAATGAATAAAGAATATAGGATACTTTGATTTCAACTAAAACACTTAGCACATTTTAGAGGTTTCAGACTCCTTCGAAAGGTTTTAATCTATTTGCTTTATTTATTTTTTTCTTATATATACTCAAACTAGGCCAAGAAAAGTAAGTTTCTTTTAGCACGAATGTATCAAAGTAGTATCAGAGCTTGATAATGGAGCAACCTTTTAGAAGGCTATGTGATCTATTGCTGATTAGGGAGAACTTTTATGAACAATAATGGAGATGATAAGTAAGCTTAGCGTTGGAATAGAAGAAATAGCTACAAGGACACACGAAATAGTTGAAAATCCCACAGCACCAATTGGCACACCAATTAGACGACAAAATACTAATAGAAGTCAGCATGGTCAGTCCTGTAGTTTGTATAGGGCAAAAATGGTAAAGATTAATTTTTCTTGCTTTGACGGATGAGACGACCCATCTATATGGTAGTGTAAGGTAGAGCAATTCTTCCAAATTCATGACATTCTAGTGAATGATCATGTGACGTTGGCCTTTTTTTATCTAGACGGGGATGTTCATTTATGGTACCAATTGGTAAAACAAGAAATGACAATCATCTCTTGGGAAGACTTTATAGAAGGGTTAAACTTTAGGTATAGCCCAAATCAATTTCTTGATTTCTATGGTGAACTTACTAGATTGCAACAAGCAGGAATAATACAAGATTATCAAGAAAAGTTTGAGAAACCACTTCCTAAAGTAGGACCATTGGAAACTGCTAAGCAAGTGAGTTCCTCTATTAGTAGCTTGAGGGACTCTATTATAATAGATGTCAAAACTAACAAACCATGCACTTTGGCATCTACAATTGGATTAGCTCGACTGTACAAAGCTTGAGATATCACACAACGAAAGACAAATCCACCTATATCTAGAGTTGGCTTACCACTGTGTAACTCACCCAATGTTCCGCCCATTAAGAAGAGACGATCGATGAGTTGAATGAAAGAAGGCGAAAGGGGCTTTGCTTCAAATGTAACGATAAATTTAGCCCTAGGCACGTTTGTAAGAAATTGTTCTTAATACAAGTCACCATTTCAGACAATGATGATGATGTGGAGATGAAGGATGATGTAGTTTAAGCAGAGCAATCACTAAAGTGGTCAGAGATCTCATTATATGCAATTGCAAGATTACATTCACCTGACACCATGCAAGTTTTGGGAAGTCAAGCACATGAAGATGTCATTGTGCTTATAAATTCAGGTAGTACACACAATTTTGTTAGTGAAGAAATAACAAAGAAGGTAAGACTTCAACCTAAGTCTAGCATAAACTCAGAAGTAATGGTGGCTTATGGAGAAAAAATGGTGAGCCTAGGAAAATGTGTTTATACTCAACTAAATTTACAAGGCTATTCCATTTTTATTGAGTTTTATTTGCTGCCTTTTGGAGGGTATAATATTATCCTTGGAACTCAATGGTTAAACACATTAGAACTTATTGAATGAGATTTTTCTAAATTATCTATGAAGTTTGAAATAGATGGGGAAATGATCACCTTGCAAGGTTTATCAAGTGCGGAAAATTAAGTTGTGAAAAGCCAGAAGTTTACACAAAAAACAAAGAAAAAAGGAATTTTATTGCAAATGGTTTTAGCGGAAAGAATGCAGTATGTCCAATCTGATATACACCTCCACACACAACTTCTTAAAAAATATGTTGTTATTTTGGGAAAACCCAAGAGCCTACCTCCAAGTAGGTCATGTGATCATAAGATTCTATTACAATCTAGACAATGACCTATTTTAGTGAAGCCATATCGATACCCTCGCTTTTAGAAAACTAAAATAGAATGGTTAGTGGCTAAAATGCTCAAATTTGGAGTTATCCGTCATTGTAATAGCCCTTATTCCTCCCTAATTATTTTAGCAAGGAAGAATGATAGGTCATGGAGAATGTATATCAACTATAGGGCCTTAAACCTATTTACCATCAAAGATAAGTTCTCGATTCTAGTAATTGATGAGCTTTTAGATGAATTACATAGGGCACAAGATTCTTAAAGCTAGATCTTCGCTCAAGGTATTATCAAATTCGTATGAATGCTAATGTTGTTGAAAAGATAGTTTTCAGAATCCATCAAGGTTATTATAATTTTTAGTTATGACATTTGACCTCACCAATACTCCATCCACATCTTAAGCTCTTATGAATGAGGTATTCAAATATTTCTTAAGAAGGTTTGTTTTAGTTTTCTTTAATGACATCTTGATCTAAAGTAAACCATGGGTACATATAAAACATTTAGATGTTGTATTTTCCATTTTGCAATCACATACCCTACATGTGAAATTAGAGAAATGTCAATTTGGCCAAAGAGAAGTTAAGTACCTAAGCCATATAATTATAAATGTAGGTGTGGCTGTGGATATTGAGAAAATCAAAGCGATACTCAACTAGCCTAAGCCATAGACTCTAAAGGCTCTATGAGAATTTTTGAGGTTAATAGGGTACTACAGCAAATTCATCCAAAATAATAGTAAAATTGTTGCCCCTCTTGCTCAAATGTTGAAAAAAGATACGTTCAGATGAAGTTATCCAACTGTAGAAGCCTTCATAAGACTTAAGCAGGTGTTGATGGGTGCTCTAGTCCTAACTCTACCAGATTTCACAAGATCATTTATCATAGAATGTAATGCTTCAGGTTTGGGTATTGGTTTAGTATTGATCTAAGAAATACCTTTTGCATTATATAGCCATGCTCTTTAAGGGAAGCATCTTTTGTTGTTTACTTGTGAAAAGGAAATTTTGGCTCTAATCTTGGCAATCCAAAAGTGGTGATCTTATCTATTAGAGCAACAATTTATAATGTGAATTAACCTTCAAAGCCTAAAATATTTATGGACTTAAAAAATTACAACTATCGCACAATAATGATGGCTCTAGAAGTTAACGGGGTTTGATTTTGTGGTGGAATACAAGAGTGGAAGAGAGAATGTTGTTGCTGATGCCCTTTTAAGAAGGTATGAACAAGAAGACGTAGTTGAAGAAGTCCTTGCAATCGTCTAGCCACTACCTAATTGGATTGAAGCAGTTAATGATGAAGTTCAATCAGATACAACGTTGCAAAAATTGGTACAATTAGTCAAGATTGGAGAAGTCATGGGATCATAGAAACTATAAGACAACATTTTATTCTTCAAAGATAAAATCTACCTAGCAGTAAAGTCTTCTCTTATCCCTATTATAATAGAGCAATTCCATTGGAGCACACATGAAGGTTTTCTTAAAACCTTGCAACGAATTCATTCTAAATTTTATTGGACAAGAATGAGACGAGATATTAGGAATTTCATAAAAAATTGTGATGTTTGTCAATGACACAAAGTGGAGCATCTTGCACTAGCTGGTCTCCTTCAATCATTTCCCATACCATAGCAAATATGGCAAGATATCACATGGATTTTATCAATGGATTGCCTCCTTCAAATGGTAAATCAACCATTTTTGTTGTTATTGATAGGTTATCTAAGTATGCTCACTTTATTACAATATCACATCCATATACTGCGCTAGTGGTTGCAAGAGTTTTCTTTAATCATGTTTTCAAATTGCATAAAATGTCACGTTTAATTGTATGTGATAGAGATCACCCCATGTTTACAAGTTTATTCTGGCAAGAGTTGTTTCATCTAAATGAGACTGCCTTCAACTTTAACTCTAGCTATGATCTCCAAATCGATGGGCAGGTTGAGGTGGTGAATAGAACTCTAGTGATGTACCTTAAATATTTTATTAGTTCTCAGCCTAAGGATTAGATAAAATGGCTTACATGAGTTGAATTTTGTTATAATACAAGCTTTACTAAATAATTAAAAAAAAAAAAAACACCATTTGAAGTTGTTTATGAACGTGCCCTTCCAATGCTTTTAAGTTATGTACCAAAAATGACAAAAGTTGTAGCTGTTGAAGTCGAGCTTAAGGAAAGAGATAAATTTGTTAAGGATGTTTAATGAAAAATCAAAGAAGCCCAATTACGAATATAAAGAAAGTTTATGATTCTAAGAGAAGAAAGAATGAGTTTTCTGGTGGGGATATGATGTATTTAAAGCTATAACAATATAGATAGATGAAATAACGTATAAAATATATGAAAAGTTTGTTTTTGTATTTCAGCTTGTGTATTTACTGAGTAACATGATCTATATATAAACAAAATTTTACAAAACTATCTTTAGTAACCCTTTGTCATCTTTTACTATGATGTGTACATAAAATAATATTACTTAGTTGTAAATAGTACAAAGATTCTTTTCGTTATGGATGGTGTGTGACTTCATTCTGCTAGCAGCAGCTCTATTCCTTTATTTCTATAAAGGTGACTTTATAATGAGATGCCTTATCACTATCTTTTATCCAGGTAATTTATTGAGCATAACCAACTGGTACATTAAGGTAAAGACTTGCATTTCTAACTCTTCTCCTCAAACTCAGCTGTCTGGTAAGACACTAAGTTTGCACCTGAGATTCCTGAATCTTTCAATAACCAAAGATTTAGTTAGTATGTCAGCTACTTGATCTTGTGAGGGAACGTAATAGTTCCAATTTCTTATTAGCAATCATCTCCCTTACAAAGTGCACATCTGTCTTGATATGCTTAGATTTTCCATAAAGCACAAGATTGGAAGCCAAAGGGCTACATTGATATCGTCATACTAGATTAATGGTGTGTGATGCACTTTGCCGTTTAACTTAGATAACAAGGAACAAATCTAAATCATTTCAGCTGCTGTTAAGGCTAATAACCTGTATTCAGACTTAGTGCTGAACTTTCCCACAACTCTTTGCTTTCTAGAGCTTCAAGCCACTAAATTACCTGCCAAATATACTCTAAATCCACTAATTGATCTTCTATAATAGGGATTAGATGCCTAATTTACATTAGTAAATCCAGTTAGGTCAATCATTTCACCTTGAGTATAATATAAACCTAGTTTTTATATGTCTTTAAGTTAACTTAGTACCTTTTTGCACCCCAACTAGTGAGCCTATTTTGGTTCTTGCATATATTGACTTAACTTATTTACTGTATAGGCTATTTCATGCTTAATAAGTGTTACATATTGCATTGCACCTATCACACTTCTGTATAGGGCTTTGTTTATAAAGTCATTTCCATCTTCCTTAGCAAACTTGTCATTGGTATTCGTACGAGTTAGACTTGGTTTGCAATATGTCATTTCTGTTTTCTTAAGAAGATTTTGGATGTATTTCTCTTGATTCAGATACATGCTATGCTCATTTCTCTTGACTTCTATTCCGAAAAAATAGCTTAAGAATCTTAAGACCTTTAATGAAAATGTTTCATTTAATCTTTTAATGAAGTTGTTCACCATCACCTCCTCACTTCCATTTATTAAGATGTCATCAACATGCACTAAGAGTATGACCATGTGTTGCTTCTCAGAAAACACAAATGGAGAGGTGGAAAACTTCAAATTTACAAACTCTCAATTCATCAAGGCATACCTCAGCTTTTCATACCAAGCTCTTAAGGTTTGTTTGAGTCCATAAAGTGCTTTCTTGCGTTTGCATACATGGTTTAGCTTCTTGCTATCCTCAATTCCCTCTAGCTATGGCATGAACACATCTTTAGATAGATTTCCATTAAAGAATGCATTATTGATGTCCACTTGTTTAATATCTCAATTAAAATGCATAGCCAAACTCAGCACCATTCTTATGGTTGGCGATATAACAACATGATTGGAGGTTTCATTAAAGTATACTTTAGAAGTTTGATTGTATCTTTTGGCCACTAACCTGGCCTTATGCCTCAACACTGACCCATCTAGATTATGCTTTACTTTGAAGATTTACTTGTTCCCAATCAATTTTTTTTAGGTTGGTAAAGAATTAGGTTCCAGGTCTGGTTTCTTTTCAGTGCTTCAAACTCTTCTTGCATTGCATTCTTCCATTTTTTTTCGTTATTAAGGGCTTCTGATGTTGTTTCTGAAACTTTATCAACTTCATTGCGCTGCTTTTCCAAGTGGTAGATCTTAGGCTTAAAAATTTCAACCTTGGACTTGGTTAGCATGTGATGTATGTTAACTCTTTCTTATTAAGTGTATTATCTTGTTCCTGGTATTGAATCAGTTGCATCATTTCCATCAGTACTTGGTGCTTTTGCTTGATCTTTGTTTTAGATTTGTCTTTTTGTGTTTGGACAGTATATTTGAAAATTTTGTATGCTTGAAGATGAATGATTTGATGATTATATGCCTGTGGGAGTGGCTGGAGTAATACTTTCTTTTATTCTTGATAAAGAGAATGGTAGAAGTGATTCAATTCTTAACTGTTAGTAATCAAATGAGTGTGATTCTCTTATTGACTCTTTAACTCTATTGAAAGATAGGTTAGACTTAGATGGAAAGTCTTTCTCATTGAAGATAACATGCTTGGAAATGTATACTTTTCTTGAATTTGTGAGACACTTATAGCCTTTGTGTTTGGGACTGTATCCAACAAAAATGCATTTTGCTGTGTGATGTTCCAATTTGTTGTTGTTATAGACTCTTAAATGAGGAAAACATGTACAACCAAAGGGTTTTAGGAAGGAATAGTTAATTTTGTTGAACAAATTTTTGATATGGTGAGGTGTGATTCACAATAGGTGTTGGCATCTTATTTATTAAGAAAACTAAGGTTTTAGAGGCTTCATACCAAAATGTGAGTGCTAGATTGGCTTGTGCAAGGAGACTAAGTTTTGTTTCTAGTATGTGCTTATATTTTCTTTTTACCCTTTCATTTTAGCGTGAGGTGTAAGGGCATGTAAGCCTAAGTATTGTTCCTTGTTACTTAAGAAAAGGTTTAAGTTGATTAAATTCCCCTCCATTATTAGTTTGTATGGTTGTGATTTTTGTATTCAATAGATTTTCAATTATTTTTTGAATTCAATGAAGGTTGATGTTGTCTGTGACTTTGTTTGAAGAGGGAATATCCATGTATAACAACTATAGTCATTTACAATACTCATAAAGTATTTGTAGTTATTTCCTGAGGTAATGGGTGCTAGTGTTGGAGATATGCCCTAGAACCAATCGTGTCATACGGTCTAGGGATATCATCTTTATGTATATATATATAATTTTGTATATTATTGTAAATTTGTTTATGATAAATAAAATGGCATCCATATCATTTTGCATATACAGTTGCGTGT
>JAXCLQ010000006.1:13865507-13878625 GCA_035584115.1 Cedrela odorata | reverse complement strand
AGAGAGAGAGAGAGATTCGTGAAGGGATAAAATTAGAAGGGAAAGCATATCAACCCTTCTAAGCAAACCCATTTTTGAAAGAGTTTATTTAACAATCACAAGTTGCCTATTAATAGTTTGTAAATGTATTTAGAAAGTTTTTTTTTGTGTAGTTACCATCAATTTTAACTGAAAACTATGTTTAGAAATTTTTTAATTTGTAACTAAATAAATAATTTCATTTTTGAATTAATTAACCCTTATTTCATTGAAACAAAGGTCAATATCTTTCTACATCTCTTAACGGATTTGACGAAGAGACTAAATTGATGTTAATCGAAACAATAAGACTAAAGTCAAATATAAATAAAATGTAAAAAAATATTTATGATACAAAGATCAAATCAATATAATAAAGTGATATTTCACAGAAAGGTAGGGACTAAAGTAAAATTTTCCTCCATTTTAACCCTCACTTTCAGTCATCAACTTTATTAATGTAAATCATCTCATGCTCCAATTCCTAATTCGTAAGACGTTGGTGAAAGGTTTCTTTCCTTGCTCTTTCTCAGTCTCGATCTTCCCTGCCTGCCTGGCTGTCCCCTATGCCCCATCAAAATGGTAACGCTGAATGAGAAATTCAACAGACTCTTGGCTTGTTAATAGCCCTGTAAGAAATGCCATGTATTTCAAAAGCCTATATATCCTACTACCAGCCCTATTAGCCCTTGAAAAGTGAGAATTTCAAAATAATTGTTAGACTTGATTTCAAATACTAATAATATAATATGAGAAAATTTTAAGTAAAACATAGCGCATCAGGACTTCAATTAATCAAATCTAATCATTCATTTTAAAATTAATCAATTATATTAATTATTATAATATCAAAAATAAAAATTAAATTATCCAATAATTTAAGTTTTCGAACAAATGATTAACACTAAGTTTTAGAGTCTAGTTATGGTACATTGGATGTACCTTACATTCAAAATATTTTATTGCTTACAATTTGAAAAAGTCGCAATAAAATTTGTTACAAATAACAAAAATTTGAAATACTAAATTTTGACATAATTTTAAATATTTATTTTTTGTTTCTACAATTTTTGTTCTTTGTTTTATATAAACAAATTTTTATATAAGTCATTTTAAGTTGCAAGTAATAAAAATTTTTAAATATACGATACGTACCATAGTTAATCCCTAAGTTTTGATACAAGATTTTCATAATATAGAGTTTATTATTTACTAATATTTATATGGAGGAAGCAGAATTACAAAACAGCGATCCCTAAATGAATACGACTCATGAGGCTGGAAAATATGATTGCACCCATCATAAAGTGAAATTTCCACCAAGAATCATAAAACTGGCCAGCAAATATTTCCCCTCTCTAATTTCTAGCCAATCGTTCATTACCTTTAATTGCAATCACCTTTGCCACATAAATGACACTACTCTTAGCGTAGCAAGGTTTTATTCATCACTGTCTCAATTAGCCTTTTCACTCATATCGTGCAAATGCAGAGCAACAGTGCCCCAAAATCAGGCCTGGTTTGGCTACGCGTCGATGGACTTTGAAGTGTGTGAAAGAGAGGTGGTGGTCACTACTCACTATATATAGTCTTAGTGAGTAATCTCTGTCCAATAATGTTTACCCAATTAAAACTATATTATATAATAAAGAGATTGATATGTTGGGTGACAAAATCCCAGGTCGGTGTGACTCAAAAGATAGTCATCTTTGAAAAAAGTATGCTATCTCTTGCCCTCTAGCCATCGTCTATAATGCTTAACAACTGTTCATGGACGGCCAAAAAGCAAAAGGCATATGAAAGAATCTTCAGTCTTAGAGAAAAGTAAAGTATCATCTTAGCAAACAATCCTAAGCTTAAAAAAGTGAAACAAAAAAAAAAAAAAAATGGTTTTCAAACAAAATGGGTCTAAACTATTGCTTGCACATGAAGTTAAGCACCTTTAATCTCTCCTCTCGTTACCTTCACCTCTCTCTATCAAAAAGTCTGAAATAATTCTATTATAGTATTATTTTTCGATGCTATTATATTATATATGAGCTATATTTATTATTAGATGAAATTATAATACGATGAAAATAACATTACATACATATCAAATATCTTATTGAATAGTTATATTCTCCATCTTTCTCCCCAAGAAACCGTTAATATTTTCTCCACTCTCTTTCACATTATATAATCACTCTCAATAAACACAAATCAGCTTCTCTTTTCATTCATATTACTATAACTAATACACGCCAAAGAATAATGTTCTAGGGTTTGTTCTAGTGAAAACCCTAAAATGGCAGCAATTAGTAAACTAATGGTGGAAGTAGTGGATGCAAGAAATCTTTTACCGAAAGACGGACATGGGACTTCAAGTCCTTACGTTGTAATCGACTACTACGGCCAAAGAAGAAGAACTCACTCTTCAATTTGTGACTTGAATCCGACATGGAACGAGGTTCTTGAGTTCAACGTTGGTAAGCCATCTGAAGTCTTCACTGACATGCTTGAATTAGAAGTGTACCATGACAAAAAGCATGGCCCTACAAGAAGGAATAATTTTCTTGGTAGGATTCGGTTGAGTTCGAGCCAGTTCGTTAAAAAGGGAGAAGAAGCTTTGATATATTATCCTCTTGAGAAGAAGAGTTTGCTTAGTTGGATAACAGGTGAAATTGGGTTGAAAATTTATTATATAGATGCTGTTCCAGTGCCACCATCTCCAGTATCGCAACCAGATCCACCGGCGGAAGAAGTGAAATCCGATCCACCAGCAAAGCAAGCGGAATCTGAGGCAAAACCCGAAACTGCGTCCAACACAGAAGGGGAAGCGACTGCAACGGTTGATGTGCCACCGCCTGTTGAACCACAAGCTGAAGGTACGAAACCCATTGAAGAGCCAGAAGCGGAAGCGAAAGCTGAAGCTGCGCCTGCACCTGCACCTGCACCTGCACCTGCAGCGGAGACAGTACCAACTCAGGAAACTGCGGCACCTAAAGGGGAAAATGAACCTCAATGCGACACGTCAGTAGCAGCAGAGCAAGCACAGGGACAAGATGGAATCGATCAGGCAGAAGCACAACCAGCAGAACAACAAATTCCACAACCGCCGTCGACGCAGGAGCAATCTGATCATATTGAGTTTGATTTTACTACGTCTTATCATGTGATGGCAGCATCAGTCACTGGATCCGTGCCGGAGATCAAAGGAACTCCTCCAATCCACGGTCCAAAGCCAATTTCAAGGACAATGTCAATGGCAAGCTATGCATCAGACCTATCGGATAACATTGCTATGGAAAGGTCGACGTTCGATCTCGTGGAGAAGATGCATTACCTTTTTGTACGTGTGGTTAAGGCGCGGTTCTTACCCACCAAAAGTAGTCCAGTTGTAAAAATAGCTGTCGCAAGCAACCGCGTCGAATCAAAACCCGCAAGAAAAACCTCATGCTTCGAGTGGGATCAGACGTTTGCTTTTGGCCGCGACGCCCCGGAATCCTCCTCATTCTTAGAAGTCGCAGTGTGGGATCCACCAAGAGGTGACGTGGCAGCAGCTGCTGTGTTCTTAGGAGGCATTTGCTTCGACGTTACGGAAATCCCATTGCGTGATCCGCCGGACAGCCCCTTGGCTCCACAGTGGTACATGCTGGAAGGTGGCGGAGCCTACAATGGCGACTTGATGCTTGCTACGTGGGTGGGGACCCAGGCTGACGAGGCATTCCCTGATGCATGGAAAACCGACACTGCCGGTCACATTAACTCTAAAGCCAAAGTTTATGTCTCGCCAAAATTATGGTACCTTCGAGCCACAGTAATAGAAGCCCAAGATATTTTGCCTCCAGTAGCGGCATTAAAAGAAGCCTCATTTACAGTCAAAGCTCAGTTAGGCTTCCAAGTACAGAAAACCAAAGTCTCCGTTACAAGAAACGGAAATCCTTCTTGGAACGAAGATTTACTCTTTGTAGCTGCCGAGCCATTTACTGACCACTTGATTTTCACTTTAGAAAACCGTCAACCTAAAGGACTTATAACATTAGGGGCCACAAGAGTTCCACTCACAGCTGTTGAAAGGCGAGTTGATGACCGGAAAGTAACGTCAAGATGGTTCACCTTTGAGAACATAAACGACGAGAAAAGACTGTACAAAGGTAGGGTCCATTTAAGGTTGTGTTTTGATGGTGGGTATCACGTGATGGACGAGGCAGCGCATGTGTGCAGCGACTATCGACCGACAGCTAGGCAGTTGTGGAAACCGCCGGTGGGAACCGTTGAACTTGGTGTCATTCGATGCAAGAACTTGTTACCGATGAAAACTGTGAATGGTAAAGGTACGACGGATGCTTACGCGGTAGCTAAGTATGCGTCCAAGTGGATTCGGACACGTACATTTTCAGACAGCTTGGAGCCACGTTGGAATGAACAGTACACGTGGAAGGTTTACGATCCTTGTACGGTGTTAACGATTGGAGTCTTTGATAGTTGGGGGATATTTGAAGCTGACAACCCTAGCAAAGAAACGACACGTCCTGATTGTCGTATTGGTAAAGTACGAATACGTATTTCTACTTTGGAGACCGGAAAAGTGTATAGAAATACGTATCCTTTGCTTTTATTGGGGAATAATGGAACGACGAAATTGGGTGAAATAGAAATTGCTGTACGGTTCATACGTCTGAGTCCAACATTGGATTTCTTACACGTGTACTCACAGCCTTTGTTACCATTGATGCATCATATTAAACCACTAGGTTTGGCTCAGCAAGAAATGTTGAGAAGCACGTCTGTGAAGATCATAGCCGCACACTTGGCGAGATCAGAGCCGCCGCTTAGGCGAGAAGTGGTGCTTTACATGCTTGATGCGGATTCACAAACTTTTAGCATGCGTAAAGTGCGGGCTAATTGGTTTAGGATATTTAACGTGATTGCGGGCGTGCTTGATATCGTACGGTGGATAGATGACACCCGTGCGTGGAAAAATCCCACGGCTACCATACTTGTGCATGCATTGTTGGTGATGCTGGTGTGGTTTCCAGATTTAATTGTGCCCACATTAGCATTCTACGTGTTCGTGATTGGCGCGTGGAATTATAGATTCCGGTCAAGGGACCTACTGCCCCACTTTGACCCGAAGATCTCGCTGGCTGACACCGTGGAACGAGATGAACTAGATGAAGAGTTTGATACAGTTCCAAGTGCTAGACCGGGAGAAGTTGTACGCGTCAGGTATGACAAGTTACGTATACTGGGGACACGTGTACAGACAGTATTGGGTCATTTTGCAGCGCAAGGGGAGCGCGTGCAAGCGTTGGTGACGTGGAGGGACCCACGTGCGACGGGAATATTTGTGTTGTTATGTTTTTTAGTGGCGATGATATTGTACTTGGTTCCGTCGAAAATGGTGGCGATGGCGTTCGGATTCTACTATCTGCGGCATCCGATGTTCCGTGATCGGATGCCGTCACCGGCGTTGAATTTCTTCAGGAGGCTTCCTTCACTGTCTGATCGAATCATGTAGGGAGATGGCATCTTATTCGGTGCCTCCCAAGTGTTACATAGCTCTAGTCTTTTTTTTTTTTTTTTTCGTCTGATATTGTGTAATCTATATTATTACCCTTTTGGTTAAGCAAGCAAGAGATTTATAAGCAATAAATATATATATTTAAAACGTTATTTGCTTTATTGATACAATTAGAAGTGTAAAATGAACTGGATTAAAATAATACACATCGAATTATTAGATCTCAACACCAAATGAATTCAAATGAGTCCAACCCAGCAGCCAGCAGCAGAAGCAAGCAGCCCAACAACCAGTAACAGCAAAACTGCAGCAGAGCACGCAAGGCCAACAGCGACAGCAGCACGACCATTTCATATAGTTTAATCCCAGTTTTCGATATGCATTAATTTATATTCGCCAATGTAATTTGTTAGGCTAAACTTCGAAGGTGGTCGATCGAGTTACCCATATGTACATTTATAAAGCTGAAACGTTAGCTTGAGGATTTCCAATCTAACAACAGTTGGGCCAGCTAGGTGCTGATTAATTTCTCTTACTGCAATCAAATACTGCTATTTGAAGAATAATTTAGACAGTAAAATGATTAACTGTTGGTTACTATAAAAATTTCTGCACCTTATTTTGATATCCATGATTTTATTTACAATTAAGAAGGACTCCTCGCTGAATGCTTATCTCCATGTATATCTTATTTTACAATTATTCACTGAAGAGTTTGAGATATGAAAGACAAACAAAATCAGATTTCGAACATTCTCTTTTAAGAAAATGGTAAAAACATTCCTCGAAATTAATGGAATGACCAATGTCAATTCTTCTTTTATATAGTATAGTCAATCTCCGATTAAAAAAAAATGTTCACAAGCCATTATATATACACGACTTCAAGGTTTTGAATTGTGTAATGTGTAGCGATTTCAGTACGTAGAGAACAAAACGGACATCACCTGTGCTAATGCTGCATGTAATTAATCATTGTGTCTCGTAAAGTATGTGGCATAAAAGCATTAATTTCCACATATACGTAATAATTTATAAGGTGGATTCGATATCCCATACATATGTATTTGGACACCAAAGAATAACATACATTAGTGATTTGCTGATGCAGATTAGAATTCCATGCTTGCTTGATTTATCAAAATATACATACAAATATCGTCTACTCTCCTACAGAAACTAGAATACAAGTAGGTAGTGAAAGTAATTCTTAGAGGAAGCATCGCTTCTCGCTTCTGCTTCTCTTTAGTTTCAACATATATATATATATATATATATATATATTTTTCTTTGTAATAGTAAACCCTTGACCATTGCAGTAACTCGTGTTCTTCACGGTAACTGCTGATTAATCTTAATGCTGGGCTAGATGTGATTGGTAGGAAGAAATTATTACATTAAGGTAATTAAGTATAGGAGTGATGAATGTCCGTCAATATAATCCTGCACGCATATCATGAGGAAGAACTATAGAAGAAAAAGAAAACCCTAATATATAATGTGTTTAGGGTTAGCTAGCTATGGCAGTACATCATATACGTCATCTTGTACATATAACTTGAAAAATTAACATAAAATTTGTCGACTTGAAAGCTACGAGTGTGTGGTAACCTTTTTAAAATGAAGGCTTTTAAAAATTATACAAATGGTGTTTTGATAATGGTGTTTACATAAACAAAAAAATGTATTTAGTAATGTTTGTTAAAAATTGTTTTCTAAAAATAAAAAAATTATGAGAATATGTTTAGTATTATTTTAAAAATGATTAAAGTAGTTGTTTTGAGAAAAAAGATATAATTAATTTTGAAAAATCATTTTTAAAAATGATGGAAAACAACAAATATGCAACCAAATACGTTTTTTTTTTTTTTTTTTGCAATTTAAAAAAAAATGAAAAATTGCTTTTGAAAACATAACCTAAGATTTTTCATGTGATTTTTGAAAGCTGAAATACAATATGTAATCTATAATGTAACATAAAGCTTAACAAAATTTAAAAAAATTTGAGAAAATTCGCCACTAATATAAAATAATTAAAATGAACCAAAATACACAAGAGAAGATTAAAAAAGAGATTTAGAAACAAATTGGTAATTAAAAGGGAATAAAGTACTGAAATTGGAATGCAAACCTTAAATAGCAGTCGACAAAATTTGGTGAGAACATTGTCCAAAATATGTTTGAATCAAGTATTAAAGAATTAATGTCACATATATAATCAACAATGAGATAAAACGATTGGACATATACAATATTATCCTTTATTTCTTTCTTTTTTTCTATTTTTTTTTTCTTTTAAGACAATGTCACCTGAAATACCAGTTCTGTCGGTTGTTGATATATACAAACTTGAAAGTTCACATCATTTCAAAGATCTATAGGAACTAAATTAACTTTGTTAATCAGTAATTACATGAATAGTTAAATTAAAACCAGTTGATAAACAGTATATCTACTGTCTACATACCTATATATATATATATATATGTATGTATGCATGTATGTATGTATGTATGTACGTATGTAAACAGGAAGAGATAGAGAGAGAATTTATGCTTCAGCTATTTGATTTAAATGCTGAAATTATGAAATGAACAACTTGTTCAAGACTAATTATATTAGAGAAAAAGCATACATACATACATATATATATATATATATATATCTGTGCCAAATATACATGTTACGAATGAATAGAGAAAAAGGACAATATCATAATTCATTTCTTCTGTTTTGTTTCTTTCGCGAATAAATGATGACATTATATTCTTTTCTCGATCCGTTACATGTCTTATATTATTTGTCCGAGAATCTGTGTAGTATCATCAGTTTCTTTATTATATACATATGCGTGTATCTATTTCTCGTTGGAGAGAGAAAGAGCAAGAAAGAATCTTGAATAGGGGTGTGTGTGTGTGTATATATATATATATATATCACATTTCAACAATTAAATTTAAGAGATAAATTATAATTAAACTACGCACTGCGAGGTAATGAAAACCGTAACTTGATAAGAATTAATTGATCTTATTAACAATAAATCGATCAAACATGAAGAATACCAGGAAATTAAGGATCAAATTCATGGTTCATCAAAAGAAGTTCAATAAAATTTTTATTTATGGATCTATGCTTTGAGGTATGAAATTGTTGGAGAGAGAGCTTTGAACATATTTGCTACTCCAAAGATTAACAACTTCTAAGAACATTAGCAACAGATTAATACTATCATAATCTCATATACAAATTATATAATATATAGCAGAAAGATTGTGACAAGATTAATTAGGGTTAGTAGTTATCAAAACAAATAATACTGTTAACCACCCTAAACCAAAGATTAGAGAGCATACCTTTTGCTTGAGGTCTTGTATGTTTTAGGGAGGAAAAGCTTGGTGTGAGGAATGAAGCCTGGTCCGAGATCGTTCTATGAAGTTATCAACAAAAAAGAAATTAATGAAGAGAGAAGGAAGAAGGTTCAGGATTTGGAAGGGTCATAAGATCAAATCATGAAATGAACCTCTTGTTTTTACCTTGTTCACAAAGTTTTACTGTACAAACACAAAAACCCCTTAATTTCCTAGCTAAGCAATCAACCTAAGAAGGGCAGGGAGAAAAATTAACATGTCGAGGTAACTAATGAGAAATGAAAGGGAGAGCAAGGATCTTGGATCAGACTTCATTCCAGACACAAAGTTTCCTTAATCTCTCAAACAATCATATGATTCAACAAGGGCTGAAAGTAATAAAGTGGTTACTCTCTACCTTAAGAAATTAAATACACAGAAAAAGCAATAGTAAAAAAACAGTGGGAGGAAAGACAACAGAATGATCTTGGATCAAACTTCATTCCAAACACCTCTTTTCCTTCTTTCGAGAGCTCTTTCTCATGATTCAACAATCAAAAATAACCAACAAGGCTGCAGCACTCAAGTTCTTACCTCTCTCTTTCTCTCCTTTACACACGTCTATTTAATAAAAATCATGAAGACATAGAAGAGAGACAAAAGACCATGCGTGGAATGAAAAAGAGAAATAAATAAAGAGATAAATGTGGAAAAGCACTAGCACATGATAGACAGGTCATTTGTATAGATAAAATAATGAAAAGCCTAGTGGGTTTTGGAGGGATTATGTTGTCTTCTTCTAAGGCTTTTTATTCAGTAGAGAATAGAAGAGAAGTGCAAACTGCTTGGTGACTTTTACAGCCTATCGTTGTGAAAAAAAGAGCTTTTGCACTGAAAATAACGAGGAGGACCAAAAGAAGAAGAAGCAAGCATGGCAGGGGACAATATGGGCCTCCACGTTCTGCATTTTAATATTATATTAAGGATATTTCGTTTTTCTTTTCTTTTTAAATTTTTATGACCATTATATGATGTTAAAGCTATGATATATTAAAGTAAGGGATCTCATAACAACTATGAATCATCGAGAAGGAAAAGGAATCATCGCCCGAATCAAAGCATGATATGAGCACTTACTAATTCTCTTGTTAATTATTATTCCAAAATATTGTATAACAATTTACCATGTACTCGAGGGACAAAAGAGTATATATTCTCTGAAGAACAGTAAAGTTATTAAAAGCATTGCTATTCGAGGAATCCCAATATCATTATCAATTATACCATTACCAAAAAAATTTCCAGTTTATGTGATTTTGGGAGAGTGAAGGGTCCATACTTCCACCGTACACATACATATATTTTATGTATACATATTTTTTTTATTATTTGATGTTATGTTATGTTATGGATTTAAGTAGTATTAGAGGTACATTTCATTCATATAAATTGATATATGAATTGGTGTGATAGTATTATATTAATGTCACATTATTTATATTTCATAAGAGTAAATAAAAATTTGAGAAGATTAAATAGAAATAAAATATATGAAACATGTGACAATAATATAATTTTACATATTCATTTCTACGAAAGAGTTTGTGTAAGAGTTTATATTCTTAATATTTTTCCATCAATTTAATTATAAAATAAGAATAATGTTGAGATATAAATTTTTATCTCAATTTATTCATATAAATTAACGTGTTATATTATTGTCATATGTTTAATATATTTTTTTACGGTTAAACATTTTCATTTATTTCTTAAAAATATAGAATATATGACAATAATATAATATTGACATGTTAATTTTGTATTTATAAATTTGTACACATAACATGCTAATAAATACATAACACTGCTAATAAATGAAAATTAAGTTTCTTTAATTTTGTTGTTCACCTCAATTTTTTAAGAATTGGGATTTTCTCCTTTTGAAGTTACTTCATCTTTAAATAATCTAAATTAAGCAAAATTAGCACCCCAGTCTCTTATCATATTTCAAACTTGGAATGATGAAACTTCATGAATTTAGATGTTGTCCAAATCTTTATTCTTTGACAAACTATCAATATCATAAGCTAGTAATGAGTACAATCAATCCCGAAGTTACAAGTCTAATTTGCCTAATTGATCCAAATCCCCAAATGATTATCATCCCCCTAATGGGATTTGGAAATTGTTGAGGATTAGTTTAACTACTATATTATTAATATCCTATGAAAGTTGTTATACCTGCTACCACTTAAAAAGGCTACGTTGAATTCTTGCAAAGTGTACTCATAGGAAGGAATTATTAGTTCTTGTAGCAATCAAACATGTCAAAGTGAAGGAGGTCTTCATTGAGACAAGAATGATATAAAAGAATAGGACACAGTTAGAGGATCGCATATTGGTGAAATACAGTGCACATTTGGAGACAGTTGAAGTCAACAACTTCTAATTTAGGGTTAGGTGATTGTCTACAAAATAAGGAATTTGGATTATACTTAGATAGGATTCAATTTTTTGAACTTTGATTCATCTTATAACATATGTTCAATATTATTCATATATAGTTATAATTTAACATAATAAATTTGTGACATCAAATTTCTAATAAGATTCATGATTAAAAACAAAAGGACATGCTTATAATTAACATAAATGTAGAACTTATAGTATGATTACAAATCATAAGTACATTATTAGCTTCATGAACATCAATCAAGCACAACCCAAGAATACATATGAATTTCCTTTACTATAATGACACAATTAATGATATGTAAAGGACAACATAAGACAATAAGACACATCAGAGAATTACATTATGAATTGATCATCTCTAAATAATTGAATTTCCTTGCCCCTTCAAAAAAAAAAAAAGTATTATGCTTGATAGAGTTATCAAATCAAATAGGATTTGTAAACTTTAGCTCACCCTTGAATCAATGTAGTGTGTACTCAACCACAAGGGTCCTCAATATTTCTAATCTCTCTTTTCTTTTGTCTTTCTTTTCTTTGCTTCTCTCCTCTCACTTGCACATAATATTTGATACTTTCAATGCTAAAAGCAAAAGGAGGGAAATTTAAAGGATCTCATTGTTCACATGATTTTCTTTTACTAATTATGTCTACATCTTTTTGGCTCAACTAGTAGGTTGCAATGCAATGCAAATCCCTAGGCTATTGTGCTTTCGCAAGTAGCTACTAGCTAGTCCTCCTACGTGGGTCCTGCCTACTTTCTCTGTTATTGGGATTAGCATGTTGATTTTTTTTACGTGGGTCTGGAGTCCATCAACCCCGTCCCTTGATTGACACGTGTTGAAGTCCACACTATTGTTCACTGCCTACAGACATCCCATTTTCATATATGTAGCAAATGAATCGAAATCTGTCACTTTTATATTATTGATTCTGAATAGGGGGAATTCCCACCACTCACTAGTGTTATTTTTCCCTAAGAGACAAGTAAACATTTCAATCCGATCTACATGTGACATCACAATAGCATACTCGTGATATATCAATCAATTACAATAATATAATCAATTAAATTATTATAAACAAACTGTTGAACAAGGACAAAATTAAATGTATAACATATACCTTCACAAAGAATATCTTTATCAACCGAACACAAAAATTCTATAAAAAATACTCCCTCAACTCTTTCAAACCACTCTCTACCACGTAATTGATTGTTTTAATTAATACAGTCTGATATTACACAATAATTAATACAGTACAATTTGAATTTTTTAATTATTATTCTTGAATTATAAAATATTAGAATATAAATTCATGTACAAAATAATGTAGTAATGTTATATCATTGTCATATATTATATATTTTATGAGAGTAAAAATAATTTTTACGAATATAAAAAATAAATTATATTATAAATGTATCAAGAATATAACATTACACCATCAATTTGTATGAATAAAATTTGTATACTCAATAATATTTATAAATAAATTAGAGTATATTTGAGATTAAAGTGTCATAATTTTTTAGTCATAATTATTATGAATAAAATTTTAATACTTAAATATAAATAAGTGTATATTTATTAATAATAACTATTAGATAAAAATGAGTTACTAAATATTTTAATTGATTTATTTTTATAATTAAATATAAATAAGTGTATATTTATTAATAATAACTATTAAATAAAAATGAGTTACTAAATATTTTAATTGATTTATTTTTATAATTAAATATAAATAAGTGTATATTTATTAATAAT
>JAXCLQ010000006.1:13853125-13865407 GCA_035584115.1 Cedrela odorata | reverse complement strand
AACTATTAAATAAAAATGAGTTACTAAATATTTTAATTGATGTATTTTTATAATTAAATATAATCACAGCAATTACAAATATACTGTTAAATATCCCTCATGATTTTGAGTCTACCTGAATTTTTTTTTAAAAAAAAGAATGGACTTTTGCACATTAATTAGTCATGTAAGGTCAAGATTTATTTTTTATTACACATTATGCTATTAATAATCAATTGCCAACTTATATTTATTCAAACAAAAAAAAAATTATTAACAAACGCCCACCAACTTGTATTTGCTCATATAAAAACATAAAAAGAGAAAAAAAAAAAATCTTAATCCCATGTACACACGACAAGTCTATAAATTTCATATTTCATCTAGTAAAACCATATTAATATGTGATGATTCTATTAAATAAATATATATTACTTGTATATATAATATGATTACTCCCATCTATATATCTAAAATAAAGCATACACTATACCATATTTCATCTACCGACATCATAATATAAATGCATATTCATATATAATATCATTCTATTAAATCTATACACATAAATTCGTCTTTTTGTATTTGAGAAGCCAATTGACTTGGGAGGGATTCTTGCATTGATAATAAAGCTGCTATCCCAACCGCCTTAACCAAAGTTTTATAAACAAGTTTCATTTAAGAAAATTCCCACGACTTTCCTTTGGTCACTTGCCCTCTCACAATTTCACTTAATACTAAGAATATATTTAGTTAATTTTAAAAATAAAATTAATATATATATATATATATATTGTAAACACGACTTTTAATAAAAATTCATTCATTTTTACACTAATATTTAAAATCTAAATACTCTCATTTCATTCCACAACAGTAACAGTTGATGTCAAATACTTTCATCATACAGTGACTTTAAAGCCTCACTTCAATTCTAAACCCACTTTAAAATAATGTTTAATAATTTTCACTCATGACAATATATTACAAACCATGGCACCACAATCTAAAACATATCCTTCAAATATTCCTAAATCCTAGATAGGTGCCCACAAAGTATTCTAAACAAACTTTAATCCGTCAAGAACTTGAAATCACCAAATGATTTTAGCATCAAGGAAAGAAAAAAGTAACTCTATAGGAATAAGAGAATGAAAAGATCATTGGCAACAGCAACTACAAACTATACTAAGAAAAATTTGACCAAACGTACATGGAAATCATCTATACAGTTAAATTTACAGCAGTGCATTTAAAAAAACAGCAAGAAGAGCATCAATTGTCATATCACCGAACAAATATCATTTGGTCTTCTAAGACTGGTTTCTAACGATCTTGACACTGCTGTAGAGGCGTTTTAAATCCTTCATAGCCTTCTCCTCGATCTGAATTGATCTAATTGATGAGGGGGTTTCAACCTCTGGTTTGAACCAACGGTTCATTCCAGGAGAATCTGACGGTGAGCCCTGACCAGAAGTAACTGAGAATCCAGCTGTTCTTGTTTTCGGACTGGGGGAGAGACAATGTTGTTTTCCCTGCATTATACGAAAGAAAAACTTTAATACCAAAGGAATGAGATTAGCAAATTGGAAAAAACATTAAAAGCAAGAAATTTTGAAAGATACAAAACCTTAGTAGCCTAAGGGAAAAATATAAGTCATTAGACGAACATAAACGAGAAATGCAGAAGATATAATCAAACCAATTTCTCATGTTAAAAAATCAGCTTAAAAGTTCCAATTGGAACTGAATACTGAGGTAGAGTGACATGCTAGCGCTCAACAGAGAGAAAGAGAGAGGGATAAGTTTGCATGCCTGTTGCATCTGGATATCCCTAAGAGATGGCCGAGAAAAAGTAGGTGGTGTCCCAGGAGCAGCCCAAGGAGGAGTGCCTTTTTCTCCCTCAGATGCCTGTTGTGCTCGAGCTGAGACCACAGGAATCGGCTTTGAAGTCAAGAAGGAACTCAGAAGGACTTTTCCTTCACTTCTACAATTGGATAGATCTTCAAACTGATCTTTGTTTCTAGTAGGCAGGTTCACCATGATTTTGCTCTGCTCATCTTGAATTTCACGAAGTGAAGCAGGTCCTTTTGAAACTTTAGCCCCGCCCCAAGCAAGACCCTCACTTCTTGGTGTCGGTAGAGGTGGTGGAGCAATATCTTTTGGGGTATCATCAAGAGCACCGCTCAGGAACATAGAAAGCCCACCCTTTTTATTCTTATTCTTCTTCTTGGCTGAGGTTTGTGAAGAACTATTATTCTTCAGTGAGTCTAAATTGTCTTTCTTCTGAACCAAGAAAGTGGACTGTTTGGGGTATTCAACAGCTACATTTCCTTCAAACATGGCATCCTCCTCCTACAAAAAGTTACAGTACAAAGAATCAACAATCGTATAAAAGAATTATTAAAGTAATTCATTACTTGTCTTTCTGATTTTGCGGTACTTAATAGGGAGTTTCTAAGCAAACCTCTCCCCCGGATAAGAAGAGAACCAAAAGAAGAACAATGAAGCAATAATCAAGTCAAAAGTACAAAGGGCATCGTACAACATAAGATCATGCCAAAGAACTGATTCTGCCATAAAGGTTCTTCAAAGTTGGAGGGCCATTCTGCTGTATTTAAATTCGAAAAAGAAATATACAAATTGATATCTACTGAAGGCAAATACAAATTGATATCTACAGAAGGCAACTGCCTAATAAGAGGAACATCATAGGAGACCTTGAACATGGCCAAAAATGTCCTCTAAACATGATAAAATACTGTGTACCATCTGAAAGATACCACTAACATACTACATTCAATCATCCATTAAGATTAGTGCATCCAATTAGATTGTGAAAGTTAGTTTGAAAATTAAAGGAACCTAACCTTATTCTTGGAAATTTCTGAGATTTCAACGTCAAAAAAATCCTTTACAGTGTTTGAAACTACGGCTTGCACACTAAAACCAGACGCTGTTTCCACTTGTGCTGCCTTCTGTTTGCTCTTTTTCCTCTGTTTTTTCGATACCCCAGCCCTTTTATTCCCTCTTCCATCTGGCGAGGCTGCAGATGATGTTATACTCTGTGGCGACTCAATTGGAACACCAAGTTCTGCAAGAGAACTCTCAAAAGCCAACTTCGATTGAAGCTTAGCAATTTGCTGGTCATCGAGAAGATATCCATGGCTCTGCTTCACCTCAAGCATTTCAATCTGCTGCAACTTTTTCCGTAAAGCTCGAACCTGTTTGCTTATGCCTTGATTAGAATCATCTCTGGGTTGGAGAAAGGAGTCTAACCTTGTGTCTCCTTCATTGCGCAAGGCAAGTTTTTTCATATGGTTGTCACGAGTCCTTAGAACCTCACTCTCACTATCTTCCTCTTCACTATTGATGATAACAGGAAAAGTAGCTGTTGGTGTTGGTAGCCTACGATAACTCCATGATTCAGATGACCTCAGGTCCAACAATTTCTCAAGGTTAGCTAGAATATCCAGAGATGCAATAGCAAAAGAATGTGATGAGACTGTTAAAATGTAATCAAGGTTGCGAATAGCAATATCCTGCACACAAGATGCCATAATAGTTTGAAAGTCAAAAAACTGAGTAAAACATTGTGTAGAAAGATGCATTTGTCGGCTTCTATCATGTTAAGAAAAATATGCAAATAGTTAAGTTTTGCATAATAAAAGAAGATATTTGAAAAGTTTCCTTCACAAATTAACGTCACAGAAAGAATACCTCACAATGCTTCCTCAAATCATCTGCTCCAAGTGAATCTGCAATTTCAAGTAGTTGTAAAGAATTCCTTGGCTCCACCATACATTCTGCTGCCACTTTTTCACAAAGGCTTTTCAAGCTTGGTACTGGCCTGCACCCAGAATTATCTTTTTCTATAGTGGATGACATATTATTGGACTCCATATCGTTAAACATAAAATCTTCATCAAAATTCTCTAGGTCATTCCTAACATTTAACTTCAGTCTCTGAGAATCCTTTGCTGCATTGGGGGGATAGATGGGATGGTAAAGAGATCCAACGACCAATAGATGTGTTTCCCCGACTGAAACTGAGGTAGCTCTCTTTACACCATGTAACCGAGTAACAAGTGGTGGATTTTCTTTGGGTTTCTTCCCATCACACATGTAAACATCGCCTGTAGCTGTAACTGCAGCAGTCCAGTACTTCCCAGCAGAAATGCTGACCACATTTCTTCCACACATTGAATATAACTACAAAATTTGGAGGGACAAAAATAATGAGTAACAGTTTCATTAAAGTAACACAAGCAGACATAGATGCTAAGTATAGTTGAAGAAAACCTGTTGGCATCTAAGATCAGGGGGACAAAAATAATGAGTAACAGTTTCTCTCATTAGAGTAACACAAGCAGACATAGATGCTAAGTATAGTCGAAGAAAACCTGTTGGCATCTAAGATCAGGATCTGAAGAAGCCCAATAAAATAATGCACCATCATCTGTCAGAGCCACACTATGGACCATCCCTGCAGCTATAGCAACCACATGAAGCCGTTCCATGCGATGGAACTTCAAAGGGGTACTCCCACTTTTCTTTAAATTTCTGGCAATGATAACACGCTTTGGTGTGACAAGACGGTGACCCCATGTGTAGACCTGCCATACATAGTGCATATGGAATTTGGCCCTAGTTAGAGTAAGAGGTAAAAAAGTATTATACATCAACTTACAAACAAAAAGGACACAGAACAACTTCGGCTCAAGGCTTAAGCTTAAATGAGTAAATGATGAGTTGAATAGATGCAAATCTAGTTATATTTACCTCTCCATCAGCTCCCAATACAATTGTGTGATATTTTGCTGCTGTAACTCCAGTTAGGACCTTGCCTTTCAAGGACTCAACCAATCTTGGAGTGTAATTTGATGCTGAATTAGAGGTGCCATAACCAAGCTGACCCTCCCTATTGCATCCCCAGGTAAACACTTCACCAGACTCGGAAACTACAGCAGTATGTTTGTTTGCTGCAGCAACAGCTACAATTTTTGACTTGAGGGAACTCACTCTACGAGGTGTGGGTTGAGTATCTACAGATGTGTAGCCAAGCTGACCCTCTGCATGATATTATAGAATTCCACATTCAGCAATCACAAATGCCAACACATCCCGGGCGCTTATATTTTAAACAAAACTGAAGGAAGAACATATCAGTGTCTTCCATGTTCTGATAAATACATAAAGAGCAAGTAATTGAGAATTATATCATCACACAGAGCTCAACTGGACTTCAATCAATCACAACCATATTATCTGGTTGGAAAATTCCACTTTCACACACTAACAAATGCCCAACAAACTTTACCTCTATTGGATCCCCAAGTGAACACTTCCCCACTCTCTGTAGCAAGAACAGTGTGATGTTTAGCAGCAGCAATTCTCTTCACCCGGCGGGACCCTAAACCAGAAGTCACCTGACGAGGAGTTATAACCGCAGCTTGGCCGCTGAAAAGAACAACATAAAACGTGTCTGATTGTTGATTCACAGAATCTTAACAAAAACCATTTACAAAAAAGAATAAAACCATAAAGCATGGTAGCATGGTACTGGAGATCAGCTTTTGCCTTTTTCCATATCAAGCATTATAATTTTTTTCCTCAATTTTTCTTGGTTATTAAACTTCAGCAAACATGCAAAAAGATAAAAACATACTTAGGAAAAATCTATGCATATCATGTGAAGAACAGTCTATGCTTATGTATCTACTGTTCAAAATTCAGTTTTGACATTAACTTCAAACTGTTAAAATTCAAACATTATTCCAAAGTTGAAAAGTTTGTATGTGTTAATCACAAAAACCACAAATTCGTTCATAAAATTTTAAATTAACAGTTGTTTTAATGTCTACAAGCTTTGAACGGCTAAAATTCAAAATCAAATCTCAATTAGGAATCATCATTAAGATTTAAAACCTTGTTTGCAAGTAGGTATAAATGGGGTATCAAAAGTTCGTACCTGTGGATATCAAAGTCAGGGTGTCCAAGACGACCCCCTCTCCCAAATCCCCAGGTATAGACTTCACCGCGACTAGTAACTGCTACACTATGGAACTTCGCGGCAGAAATCAACTTGATAACAGAGCCATGAAGCGAGTCAACTTTGCATGGTAACTTTTGTATGTGTGCATTTCCTGTCCCAAGTTGATAGTTTGCACCACTTCCCCAGCTAAAAACCTCAGTTGCTACTAAAGATACAAATAAAAATTCAGGTCACACCCAAAAAAAATTGCATTTGCACTGTACCAACAAAAGATCCTCATCTACCATGACAAAACAGAGCAGAAGATACCCGAATTATGTCCACTTCCAACAGCTTGCAACACAGGACCAGATAGGAGATCAACTGGAGTTCGGGATTTGCAGTCTTCCAGTGTCACAGAAGCTCCAGATTGTAGGAGGACACTTGCCACTGCAAGATGACCAAAATGCAAGGCCCTGTGAAGGCTACTCCATCCTGATTCTCCATCCTGAACACGAATAATGTGAAGATCATGCAAACAGGAACAGTACCTCATGTACGGCATTTGTAAAGTATGAGAATGCAGCACACTGTGTCAGTCAAACTAAAATACATTTCCATCATAATAGATGTATGTAAAATTATTTTTTATTCCAAAAAAATATATATGTTAAAACATTTAAAACATTATCTTATCGATTGCCAGTTCATCATTTTATCCACAAATTAGAGCTTGGTAGTGTTTATAGATCATTTTTAATACAATCTTTTGAGATTAATATAAATTCCATATGCATGACATAACATAAATCAACAGATGTTAATAGATTGTTCCAATATGAACTTTCAGAATCGTCCCCATCCTAAATTAAACAAAAATCCTGCAAACCCATTCAGTCTTACCCTAACTTCTCATCTTTGTTAAATTATCCATATTCTACTTTCACTTTCAAGAATTCTCTTTGCTCAGTTAAACTGCAGCGTCACTTGTATAGGATAAAAACTGGTTCTTTTACTGAACATAAGAAGTTGTCTTCATTCGTTAAATTTAACCTATTTACTATCTGCGTCACATTATTCATCTTCTTTTTGTACTTTCACTCAGTCTCTTGTGCTGAAATCTGCGCCATCACTTACATGGAATGAATTTACCTTTTTCAACTAATAAGAGGATAAATTATTTTTTAACCTAAAATCTACTAAATATAACAAGCTTCTGAGATAACAAATAACGATCATGAAGACAAGAAGCAACTCAGTTCATTTTATATTACAAGTACATTTTCCCACTGCAACATTCTAATTTTTAGAAACCATCAAAAAGTTACAAAATCTGCTAACAGTTTAGGGACTAAGAGAGTAAATTATACATTTCAGCAGTTCATGCACAGCTACTTAATGTATGAGGGCAATTCCACATAAAATTATTTTCAAGTGTTTCCATTAAAGTGTGGTAACATTAAGTGTAATTTCAGCCAAAAAGGCGCTCCAAGAAATCAAATTTCCGGTAGAATCAAGAGTAAATAAGCAAATGTTAAATGAAAAAATACAAAAAGAGTAACAAAATAAAATTCTTTGCAATAAACATAAATCAATTTTACTGAAACAAAGCTGAAAAAATAGAAGAGATAACTGGTGCCGAACATCTTGACACTAAAACCAGATCATAACCATTCTAAAGTAAGCAAACTGACAGACATCCATTTGAATTAGGTCATTTATATGAACTAAGGGTAAGGAAAAGTAACACACCCTAGCATCAGGGTCAGCACCCGCTGCAAGAAGCCTCCTAACAATAGGAATGTGGTTTCTCCAAATTGCAATATGAAGAGGAGTCAGGCCAACTGTGTTCCTGGAATTAATATTACCTCCATTTTTCTTCAGCAGTGCTAATGCTAATTCTAAATCGGTCAAAGACCCTTCCCGCACAACAAGACACATATTCTGAAGTCCTCCAGGTGAAAATTTACGAGCAGGTGATTGTACAGTCTGCTTCTGTCCTTGAGGTGAAATTGGCACCTCCATCCTTGTATATATTAAGATTATAATCAACCAGAACTCTTTAAGTTCAACACACTTTTTACTGTAATATTAAGGACTGACGGCTACTGCTTAGCAATATATATACACACTTTCCCTATTTAATGTCAAGAGCCAGAATCTCTAAGTTCCTTTTAAGAAATTAGCACAGGCCAATTAACAGCAAACAACTGTAGCCCTTGAAGAGTTTAATTCTGTCTAGTCCATGTAGTAGGTATTTCCATAATGCTATCAAGAAACTAAAAAGAAGTCCATTTCAGTTGGGATCAATATAAAAAAACTGCGACCAAGCCGTTATCATCACCGTCCTTGCAATGAATGCAAACCAGTTCCAGCAGCCACTCAGAAATCCCAAAGTTCATAGGATGCAGAGAAATCTCCAGTAAACAAGCAAAGCAACACACTGCACTGAGAGTTTCTCTGTCAATAAAATATCTCAGAAAAAGAAATGTTACAGTAGTCAAATATAACACATACAAGCGCAACACACAATTACACCAAAAAGTAAAGGAAAGAGTCTATTCACTATTAAGACAGAGAAAGAAAGAAAAAAAGCATCTAAAAAGAGAATGGAAGGGGGCTTTTGTTTCCTTCAGTGAAAAAAAGAAAGTTAGGAAGCCTTTGAATCAGGTTCCGATCAGACAACAAAAAGAAAAGTGATTCCTGTATGAAGTTCAAGATCATAAGATTTCTAACTAATATCAAGTTTCACTAGAAATATCAATATAAATCGCTAAAATCTTTATACACAAGAAATAAGGCCATATTCGTCACACACCAAGAATTACCGACCAGTAACTTTACTGTAAAACACAAGCTACATAGAGAATTCGCACATTGCACCAACTAAACAGAGACAATAAATATGAACACGAATCAAATAGTCCAAGAAAATTACAATGCAAAAAAAAAAAAAAAAAAAGTTGACATTGGAATGACTGGTAATGCTTCACAGAGAAATCCAGGAAACAAAGCAGTAAATGAACTATGTTTGATCACAAAATTAATTTCGATATAAATTATATGAAAGAAATAGGCATACATTGGCCTGATCCCATTTATTCCCTTGACCCCAAAAGCAGCCAAAGAGGCAAGGATTGAAGAAATATGAACAATTGCAGACCAAATATTACTCCTAGTTCCACCTGAACGAAACTAAAAATTAAAAATAAAATCACTACCTAAACCATGGGATCAAGCCATCATTCTCAATACCCAAACCAGGAAAACATAAAATTGCTCCTTGCATATCAAAGTAAACCACACCCACCAAATGAAATAACAAATTTCAACAGAGAAAACAACAAAACAATCATCCAAAACAAGGATACAACACCTGCCCACCTAAAAATGATAGGTTTAAAACACACCAAACTTATCAAAAAAGTAAGAATTCCCGAAAAAAAGAATACCCATCAAAATGAACAATATAAAACACATGAAAACGAAGTATGCAACACAAAATCTGCACAGGCAAAAGAAAAAATGCAGCAAACCCATTAGAGTTACGGGATTTACACATTACCTGATACTTTTCTTTATGATAATTTGAGAATGAAACGCAGAGAATTACATGAACAGAAAATAATAAGATTCTTAAGGAAAATATAAGCTAGTGATTTCTGTTACAAAAGAGAATCGAACCCACCGAGGAATATACCAACCGGTCCAAAGACAGACATAAACGCAAAGAGAGAGAAACCGGAACTCTTCAAATCCAAGGGCATTATTGGAATTGTAAAGTTTATATGACCGAAATGGCCTTGTTGAGATTTGGACTTTGTTCTGAGTTGTCTTAGGAACACGTTAACAGATGTTTATGTTAGTGACACGTGGCGAACATTTAAAGGAGGACGAGTGATGAGAAGATCTAAAAGTGGCATAGAGGGAAAAATTGGTCTTCCTATTTGGGTAATAACATTACGATCCCTAGTATTATATATGTTCTTAATTAAATACATAATACGTCTATTTGAGACAAATAAATCCCGTATACATTTTTTAAAAAAAATTTTAAAGGATTAAAATACTCTTCTATTGTTTAGTTACATAACTAATACATTGTGAATTTGTGATGAACTAAATTTAATATTTAAGAATAATTTATCATTTTAATGATGTTAGAGATTGTCATTCAATCTTGAACAAAATAGTAAAGACGTGTAAGTTCTTCTAATAAAAAATAAAAAAAATTATTTTATAAATGAAATTTGATTAAATATGAATTTAAAAAAATTGAATTGCTTTGTAATTGAACAATTTAAGAGTTGTAGACTGTTGGTAAAATGATATTACTAAAAAAAATAAGAGTAATGGATCTATATTTATAAATAAATAAAAAAAGTATATACTTTCTTGGTAAAACATAAAACAACAAGGATCGAGATGTTATTAGTGCTTTTAAAATTATTACTTTTACTTATTTGTGATTAGGTAGTTGCAAACAGTTCCACGTCGTTAGAGTCGGGCGTTCGTGGTCGTTTGTTTTCAGTTGAAACTTGAAAAGCTATTATGTTAAATTTGGATTGATTTATTTAAATAAATAAATTTACTCACCAATTTAATAATAAGAATTAAAAAATTAATATATTTTTTTAAAAATTTTATAACACTCTAATTTTAAAATTAAAATTAAATTAATGTAATTAATTTCCCAAAACTTTAATTTTCATGTGTACCCTTTTTTATTTCAATTAGAAATATGAATATTTGAAAACAAAAATTATAATATATTTTTAAACATATAAAGTCTATTTATAAAAAAATAATCGAAACGATATATTCTTGTGCTACATTAACGATAATGTTAATGACAATTTTTAGTTAATCCGACCTCTTTTAAGTATTGTCAACGAATGATAGTATGACACATAAAAACAATGCATTGATGACGTGGCTTTGTTTCATTGGTAAGTTGTCCAAAAACTGATTTTTAGAGTTGGTTTGAAAATTAAAATGTATTAACGTTTTGAAACTGGGAATTAGGTCAAACTTCGGCCACCATTAACTGAAGGATTTTAATTTATAACTTTAAAAAGAAAAAGGATGCTTTAAGTTTACCTAATTTTATCCAATTCCATAAAATAAATAAAATATATTTAGTCAGCAAACATCAGCCATCAGATCATTTGTCATTAAATTAATTTCCAATTTATCATCTGCAACAAGAAATAAAGAAAGGGCAGTAGTAGCATCTTGGAAGCAATCGCTAAATGCAGAAGCTGTACCAAACCATATGCAGTGTTTGGCTTCACATGCACAATCCCATACCATTTAGCTGAACGTAAAAGCTAAGATTATTGTAGCACCTGTCACTGACATTTCCAACGAGACTAGCAATTTTAATGGTTATTAATTTTACCCATTAATTTATGGCATATCTTCCAGCATATTCTAGACAATGGCATATCTACTAGCATATTCTTTCTTTTTGTGCAGGGATGATAATTTTATTCATAAATTTATTAGTATCCGATTATTAAGTACGAATTTAATATAATTTTTAATAGCTTTAGAATAAATTTTAAAAAATAAATTAAAATTTATAATAGATATGTGATTAATATAGATATAAATAAATATCCGTAGATATATAATTTTTTAATTTTAAAAATATTAAAATGATATTATTTTTTTGATGTTAATGTTAAAAAAAAATATTCACAATGATGTTGTTTTGATATTATAACATAAAATTTTAAATTCTCTTATGCACAAAGTACAACACTCACATTTATTGTTAATTATATTTAAATATTTTGTTAAATTTATGTATTTAATATTTTTTAATTTTATAGTAATACTAAATCTGTTAATTTTATTTTTGTTAAGAGTAACATATAAAATTAATACATATCACAAAATAGCATTCATCATCTCTATCAAATAAATTATATTTATATAATTATTAATAATTAATAGAGTTTAAAATTTATTTCTTAAAAAATATTTTTTATTTTATTTTTAAATTTACATAATTATTCTTAATATATAAAAAAAAGTGAATAAAAATATCAAAATAATTTAATTAAATAAGTTATATTTTGAATTAATTATGTATAAATTTATAAAATAATTATATATATTTTATAAAATTGTTATTATCAATTTTAATTTTTATTATATATATTAGATATTTTATATGAGTAATATATTTTATTTTTAATTAATATAAAAAATTTATAATTTTAATGTCAAAAAATTTATTAAAAATTTGCGAATATTCTGCGCGAATTTAATATATGTTAAGTACTTGTTTAAATAAATTTAATAATAAAATATCAAACTTA
>JAXCLQ010000006.1:13775762-13794349 GCA_035584115.1 Cedrela odorata | reverse complement strand
GAAAGTTATATGTCGTGCTTATTGCTATTGGGTGATTGAATTCTACAAAAATATGTGATCAATTTATCAAAAGCCTTATTACTAGTGGTCTATCTAACATGTTGAGAGGTAAATAATAAGTTACTTCCATGTGGAATGGCAAATAATAAGTTACTTCTCTGTTAAATACAAGTTAAAAGATTGCTTTGCTTGTAATAACGTTATGTAAATTTGTCCGTTAATTACTTCTGCTGCTATGTGAAATACAAGTTAAAAGATTGTTTGCTTATTTTTGAGGGTTCGGTAAATTTGGAGGATGTAGCATAAGGCCTGAAAAACCTGATTTTAGATTCTAAAACACTTGGGTCAAAGATGTTGAATGAAAGATTCAAATAATCGATAAATTAAAACTTAAAATTTGTCAAACCTAGATCAATACATCTCGGATAATCCTCCACCACCACCAAATTTGTTATCGAAGAAAAATCTTATAAAAAACTCTTCATATGATAAAAATCCTCCAGATTGATACATGAGTTACCAAAATATTCTTCTAGTAAATAAGAACTTAGATGATTCGGTATAAGAACTATTAACTCTTAAATCCAACTAATTTGACAAGTGATTCACTCCTAATAGTCGGTTTTCAAAAATTTGAAATATTATTATTGAGTTTTGATTCTTACTTAGTCAAGAACCAAGCTAACAGATGAAAACAAGAAAGCAAAAGAAAAGATGAAATACAAAGCAAGAAGAAGATGAACAGTGAATAAAACGAAAAACAGAGCACAACTTCTTTTATTCTATCTCGATGTAATCTCCTCAAAACAACAAGTTTACATCTTTATATTTGTTGTCAACCTGTTACCTTTATCAATGGTGGCAAGCAACCTAACTAACCATTGCCAAATTAGCATAACTAACAACTAGTATTATAATGGCTAAAACAGATTTACTTAACAAATCTCCACCTTAAATCTGTATTTCTAGCAATAGATACAACTTTTGCTCTTCTTTTCTTTATTCATACATTTGGTAAACTTCATACCAGTTCAGCATATCAGCAACTTCAAGCTTAAAAGCCTTCCAAATTAAGCAACTTCAGACAATGATTAAACTTTGTATAAGGTACTGCTTTTGTGAGAATATCAGTAGGATTGTCAGCAGTATTCACTTTGAGTAGCTTAATTCTTGAACTTGCAATCTCATCCCTGATAAAGTGCCATCTAACATCAATGTGTTTCCTCCTCTCATGATACTCCTGATGTTTAGCCAGTTGAATTGCACCCTGGCTATCACAATAAATGGTAACACATTTTTGATGAATTCCCAATTCTGAAACAAAACATTTTAGCCATAAGGCTTCTTTAACGGATTCAAAAGCTGCCATATACTCAACCTCTGTTGTTGACAAAGCAACAACATGCTGCAAGGATGACTTTTAGCTTACAACACATTCATACAATGCAAACACCAAACCTATTTGAGACCTTCTTTTATCTTGATCAGTGCCATAACCAGAGTCTACAAATCTCATAACATTACTTCCATCACTTTGATCATTACTCTTCTTTCCATACACTAGATTGCATCCCAAGCTTTCTTTTATGTATCTCATGATCTATTTAACAGCCGACCAATGTTCCTTTCTAGGATCTCTCATAAATCTGCTAACTACACTCACTGAATGAGCAAGATCAGGTTTTGAACAAATCATGGCATACATTAAACTGCCAACTACACTTGCATACGATATTTTTTTTATCAGATTCTTCTCAGCTTCTGTTACAGAATTTTATCCTCTTAATAGCTTAAAATGAGGATCAAAAGGAGTAGCAATAGGTTTTGCATCCTTCATTCCAAACTTATCTAACATTTTGAATAGGTATTGCTGTTGAGAAAATGTAAGCCTCTACTGGTTTTGATCTCTTATGATTTCAATCCCAAGGATTTTCTTGGCTTGTCCCAAATCCTTCATGTCGAATTCTAAGCTTAACTCCTCTTTCAACTGATTAATCTTACTTTAACTTTTACATTTAATCAACATGTCATCAACATATATTAGCAGATATATCATCTTATTTGGTCCAACCTATTTGAAGTACACATAGCAATCATACAAGCTTCTAGTATATCCCTTATTATGCATAAAATCATCAAACCTCATATTCCATGGTCTAGGTGATTGTTTAAGTCTATAGAGAGATTTTTTAAGATTGCAGACCATATGCTTTTTCCCTTCCATAATGAAACCTTCTGGTTGGGCCATGTATATCACATCTTTAAGTCTTCCATGTAAGAAGGTGGTTCTTACATTCATTTGCACCAATTCAAGGTCTAGAATAGCAACTAATGCAAGAAGAATTATGATAAAAGTATGCCTCACCACTGGTGAGAATACCTCATTGAAATCAACCCTTTCTCTTTGAGTAAACGCCTTAGCTACAAGTCTAGCCTTGTAGCTTGTAGTATTTGAACCAAATTCATCCATTTTCCTCTTGAAGATCTATTTGCTCCCTATAATTTTTCTGCCTCCAGGTTTAATAACTAGCTTCCAACTCTTGTTTTTGTTCAGAGCATACATCTCCTCTTCTATGGCTCAAGTCATTTATTTGAATCTTTATCCTTTATAGCTTCTGTTACAGATACTGGTTCTGATGTTTCCAGATTTTCACCCATAAATAGTGTATATGCTATTAGATCAGCATGACCAAATCGTTGAGCAAGTTTAATCTGTCTTCTTTCCCAGTTTCTTACCAAGTTATAATTACTAGAGTCTTGAAAATTTGATGCTTCATTCCAGGTATTTGCTATGTCTAATCAAGTTCCTTTTGTTTACTTTGCTTTGGCTGTAACTTTACCTTAAACTAAATTTGTGTCTTCTTATCAGTTTCTTTATCAACACTAATAGTTATTCTCTTCCTTATCAATACTTCTTCATGGAACAAGTTATCTCTACTTATAATGCACCTCCCATTAACACCATTGTGGCACCACAACTTGTATCCTTTAACACCCTCAGAATAGCCAATAAACACCCTTTTAATTGCTCTAGGATTCAATTTCCCTTGTTTCACATTTGCAAAGGCAGTGCACCCGAAAATCCTTAGATGATTTAGGCTTGGTGGCTTGCTTAACCAGACTTCCTCAAGTGTCTTGAATGCAAGAGCTGAAGTAGGACTTCTGGTCACCAAGTAAGCTGCTATTGACATAGCTTCTGCCTAGAACATTTTTGATAAACCTGTACTCATAAGCATGCATCTAACCCTTTTCATTAATGTTCTATTTAACCTCTCTGTCAGTCCATTCTGCTGGGGGATGTACTTCACTGTTCTATATTTCTCAATGCCATTCCTTTTGTAGAAATCATCAAAGAAATTACTGCAAAATTGCATCCTATTATCAATTTTCAACACTCTTATTTTCTTATTTTTCTAATTCTCAATCAAGACCTTCCATTTCTTGAACCTTCCAAAGGCTTGTTCCTTCTATTTCAATATGAATATCCATATCTTCCTCGAGTAATCATTAATAATTGACATGAAATACTTAGCACCACCTATTGAAGTCACCTGAGATGAACCTTAAATGTCTGAGTATAGGTAGTTTAAGATTTCCTTTGTTCTGTGCATTTTAGTGCCAAACTTAAGTCTATGATATTTGCCAAAAACACATGTTTCACAGAATTTTAAATCTTCCAATGAATCATCTCCTAAAATGCCTTGTTTCTTGAGTTCCACAAGTCCCTTTTTTACCAAGATGTCCCATTCTTTGATGCCACAACATAGCTTTATCAGGTGTTCTACTCATCATAGTTTCAGCTTCTCCAGTCACTACATTTCCATTTAAAACATATAGGCCACTCTTCTTTGTTCCTTTCATCAACATTAAAGATCCTTTAACAACTTTCAAGACTCTATTTTCAGCTTTAATCACACACCCCATTTCATCAAGCATTCCTAAAGAGATTAAATTTCTCTTCAATTCAGGCACAAATCTCACATCTTTTAACTCTCTATAAGCCCCTTCATGTAAATTTAGCTTAATACTTCCTATTCCTTTTACATCACATGTTATGTCATTTCCCATTACTACTTTGCCTCCATTAATCAAATTCAATTCAAAAAACAAATTTTTATGTGGATACATGTGAAAAGTGCATCCTGAATCAAGAATCCACTCACCTTTTACTTTCTCTTTTGTTGCCACCAACAGGAAAGTATCTCTGAAATCTTCATCTATAACAATGGCAGGCTCAGGTTGTTTGGTGTGACTTTTATCCTTCTTTGAATTCTTTTTCTCAGAACAGTCTTTTAAGAAATGTCATTCTTTGTGACAATGGAAGCATTTTAGCTTCTTGCCCTTTGATTTTGATCTTGCTTCTTTATTCCATTTCCATTCTTTCTTTTCATATTTCTTCTTGCTGTTAATCCTTCACCAAAATCATTCACATCTGCCTTTTGCTTAGCTCCTTAGAACTTAGAGCCGATTTTACATTATCCATTGAGATAATGTCCCTCACATATAATAAAGTTTCCACAAAGTATTCATAACTAGGTGGTAATGAAGTCAAGACCATTAGTGCTTAGTCTTTATCTTCAAACTTTATCTCTGTGGTTTTAAGATCAAGAATGATTTTTGTTAAACCTGTCCAGATGCTCCTTTATTGATCCACCTTCTTCCAAGGTAAAAGCATAAAGCTGCTTCTTCAGGTACAAACGATGAGCAAGAGATTTTCTCGTATATCTTGAATCCAATTTGTTCTAGAGACCCAGAGCAATAGTCTCTTTTGAAACTTCACGAAGAACTCCATCTCCTAAGCACAAGATTATCGCACTGTGAACTTTCTTTAAGATCTCCTTCTTCTTAGTTAAGAACCAAGCTAATAGATGAAAACAAGAAAGCAAAAGAAAAGATGAAATACAAAGCAAGAAGAAGATGAACAGTGAATAAAACGAAAAACAGAGCATAGCTTCTTTTATTCTACCTCGATGTAATCTCCTTAAAACAAGAAGTTTACATCTTTATATCTGTTGTCAACCTGATACGTGTACCAATGGCAGCAAGAAACCTAACTAACCATTGCCAAATCAGCATAACTAATAACCAGTATTATAACGGCTAAAACAGATTTACTTAACAATTATTTCGTCAATAGAATCTTTGAATGACACATTTACAAGAGTAGAACTCTAGTTATCAACAACAATTTAAATTTTAAAGGCTTTTCAGTTAAATTTGATGTAAGATAATGTAGTAAAAAATTCTCAAAAGAAACATATAAGCAAATCTCAATAAAACGCACTAAATTATTTTCTCTCACAAAAAAATAAAGAAGGAACAAGTTTCATACACTCAAATATGCTCTCCTTACTTAGAAAAATAACTTCAAATGGCCGTCACAAATTCTAGCTCAAATTTCGGTAAAAATTTATATTTTTGCAACGATACTTTGCCACTATCTTGACGCAAGCATTTTGTGAAGTCACTGTTCATATATTGGCACTGATTAGCCCCAGCTTCCAATTAACGCTATCTTTGCTTAAGATTCTTGAATAGGTCACTATTCACCATTTGAAGGTACACACTGTTCATACTCAAGCAGGAACCAGGCATTGAGATTGTGAATAGTGCCTACCATTCACAGGGCATCTTTATTCACCTTGATTTATGTACAGGCTTTTGGTAGGTCTAATCTTGGAATGCAGTCTCTATCAACTTTTATCACTAGTATCAACGCACTATTTTGGACATATTATATGCCTACTTAACTAGTTCCTAACAAAGCTCCATTTTATCTCATATCATAAAAGGATTATTTGTATGTTTTTTTTATTCCATTTTATCTCTTATTATGCTACATTAATTTTGCTTTAATGCTTGATTTGTGTCTAGAATGTTTATTTTTATTTTTTTTAAATATGCTTTCACACTAAAAAAGATGTTAGGGATATATAATTTTATTATTTTAGGAAAATTTCTATTATGGATTAAGTAGTATCCTTGCATGATTTACTTTCTCAAGGTGGAATTCGACTTGTACAAGAAAAGAAAATTATATTCCTAAAATAAATAGCTTATTACTTACTATATATAGAGAGGTTGACATTATTTGTAAAATATAGATTACACCATTCACAATGTAATGTATGATAATAGATAATTTATAGGAGAATGAATCTTTTCAAATTAAGTATGAATATCTGAAAATAGACAATGATCTGTTGAGATTAAGTATAAATTTCTAAAAGTGGACATGAGGTTTATTGAGATGAAATTAATCTCTGAAATAAATAAATTCAAACAATAAGATTTAAGATTTGGATGTGATTGAGTGTAATTGAAATTTGAGTATGAAGGAAAATAACTGAGGGTGTGATTGTAACAATTTTTTATGTGGTGGGTTTTTCTCTTGTCATCCTTGACGGCTGTGATTTTTCTTTGGTATAACAGTTTTTCACTTAAATAATTGCGTTGTGAAATTGTTATTTTTCTTTATTTATATTTATATTTATATTTATTATTTACTTGATATATTCGTTCTAGGAAATTTTGGAAATTTTGGAGGGGAACTAAAATTTCCAACAAAAGGTTCAACCTTTTCTCACATGAGAAGAGAGAAAAGAAGAAAGAAATGAAATCAGAATTCTCGCATGAGAAGAGAGGAATGAAATCAGAATTATTAACTACTCATGTGCATGTCTTAATAATGTTCTACGATTTTTATTTTAATTACAGAGATGGTTTTGTTTTTACCTACAAACAAATAAATGATTAATTTCTCATATGAAACGGAACTCAATAAATATCCAGCCAATTAAATAGAAGGGTTGATGAGCAAACTTTGCTGATGTAGATTGTCATCCAACTAATCCTATGAATAATTAATAATTTGTGGGATGTTGCAAATAAAATATGGACTCAAATAAAAATATTTAAACTGTGAAAATGAAATCGAAATAAAGCAAAGTGTCTTTTGATCTCATTAAGTGAGCATTTATTTTTATTGTATCACGTTTGAATTGGATAGAACATGTATATAGTAAAATCTTAAGATGAAGTTGATTGTAAATTTTCGATATGGGATTGTTGCAAAATAATAAATTAATGATAAAAGACGGTGCAAGTTAATTAACCAACTAATCACGACACTCTTCTTTTAATTACACCATTTTTAATTTTATTGGACGTGCTTAATACTATCTCATTAAAACCTTTACCAATAAAATTTTGTGAGATAAAATCAGAATGAATGAAAAAAAAGAGTGAAATGCACATTTGTCCAATTTTTTTTTTATAATTCTTCTTTTGTAACATAATACACTCTTTCTAATAAAAATTTTCCCTTTAAGATGACGAATATCAATTTGTGGAGTCGATGCATACCAATACTATGTACCGACTTCTCAAAACTTAATGTATTTAAAATTTTAGTAAAAGATCAGCAAAAATATTAGAGGAATATATTTGTTTAACATTAATCTATTGACTCTGTTAGAGCTCATGAATATAGAAAAATTTAGGTGATATATGTTTAGTTCGATTTCTTTTAATGTATCATTCTCTAATTTGAGCAATACAAACAATATTATTTTCATATATTATAGTGATAATATCTATAGCAGAAAAAAGGTTGTATGTACTCCGCATATCATGGACAACGAATCACAACCATAAACAATTACTATTTATTTCATGCAATGTAAGAATCTCAGAGTGATTAGAAGAGGTAACAACAAAAGTCTAATTCTTGAATTACTATGAGATTGTTGTATTATTATAAGTGAAAGTATATTATATATTTTTTATCAATTAAAATTTATTTTAAGTGTTTAGTAAAATATTTTCAAAATCATATCTTTATTGTAGATTTGGAGAAATAGACTATAAGTACTTGCCCTTAAAAATCAGATTTCAAAAATACTTTCTCATTTAATATATTTATATAATTATCTTAATATAAATCATACAAACTCAAACCATTTAATTCTATCATAAATATATAATACAAATTTCATATATATTTTCACGGCACTTTAACAAGAGAATTACCAAGCAAATGAATAATTCTCTTTTATAATTCACAATACTTTTTAAGAAAAGTTATCAAATATTTATTTGACGTTCTTTATGATTGACTTTTTTTTAATACACCTAACTATGTTTATTTTAAAAGTCATAGTATCATAAATTAACCCTAAAACTTAATTTCAGGTGAATGATATTTTTAATATTTCCCCACACGTTAAGAACACTAATAAAATATTTTTAACGTTATCAATATTTGATATAACTAATAAAAAGAAGATATAATAATTAGAGATGATTTTAACTAACAATAATATTAAAAGATACAAATTTGATCCTATCCAAATTTTATTCGTACAAACGGATGTTATAATAATATATTATTGTCACATTTTTCATATAATTTATCATTTCAATATGCATAAATTTTTATTCTTTCATAAAAATTTAGAAAAATTTAGAATTACTGACAATAATATAACACTAATAAATTAAGATTTTGTTTGTATAATAATACTCTTAAACTAATGAATGGTCAAATTATAATTCAGTTTCAGATATTTTTTACACATAGAATCGAGTGAAATTTATTTATAATTTTTCAGTTCTTGATGTTAAGAATTATTAGTCTCATTCATATATATTTAAAAAAAAAACTATACTCTCACATGATAATTTAATTCGAAAACAATAATTAAATGTGATGCTGACAGCGACAGCATAGTTGAATAAATATAGTGAAATTCAAAACCAAACTCATGAACTGAAAACTTATTTCCCCCCAATTAGTACTCTTATTCATACAGCTAGATTCTGAAATCAGTTCATTTACGAAAGTACATAATGGACTGCAGGGATTTGAGTACGCAACCAAAGATGCCACAATCCAAAATCTTATCAGTCAGTCCCACGTACAAAATCTTTTCAATCATATTTGTTTGGGTTTGTATTTTGCTGCAGAATATGGTTTTAGTCCAACTCCAAATTAGTTTTGGGCTGACCCGATCCAAACCCATTAGGGTTTAGTATAATATAGTAGGACAAAATTGTATCAGTTCACTCTTCTTCGTTTAATAGTGAAATCGGCCGCTTCCCTTCCATGGTTTTTTTTTTCTGAAATTTTCAGAGGCTTTCCACTTAAATTTTATGTTGTACTGGTGTTCTTCGATTTCTACTTGCATGATTTCATAACAATCCGGTTCTTAAATTTTTAAGAAACATCGATCATATATAACTTTTCAGATGATTGTTCGTTCCTTGGACGGTGATCAAAGCTTGAAGTTATTGAAAAACTGAAACAAGGCACTATCGGAATCCAGAATATGTAGTGCCAGAATTTCCCGATACTGATATTATAACCGAAAACACTTTTGCAGTTGGCTTAAAAGTGTTAATAAACTTCATGGGGCAAAGGAGGAATTCCAGTCCTTGGGAAAAAAGCTGGTTTCGCTGCTTCGAAAGTTATATGCCGTGTTCACTCCTTTTTAGTGATTGAGTTCTGAAAAATATGTGATCGATATTCATAATATTAAATTGAATTAGGGAATATTTTCATAAATAAAAAAAATAATTTATTTAATTTTAACCAACTAATTAAAATTAAGATCATATATAATATGGACGTACAAAAAATATTTTTATATTAAAGTATAAAAATATAGAAACTCAAATTTAATTATCTCAATTGAATTACTAATTTAATTTCTACATCTTTTTCAATCCATGAATTTTCATGTCTCACGTACCCACAGAGGGGGAAATAAGGTAGCAGACACTGTTGACTAATTGTCGCTTTAAGCTCTCTAAGTATTTCTCTATTGTGTCTCCTTTATTTATTAATAAGATAACTCTCTTTAAGGTTTCCTTAGAGCTAAAAAAGAGTTAATTATTTCTTGAAATGTGTACATTATTTTGATTTATTTCTATTTTTTTTGTCAACTAATTCTATTTGCTTGGATACAAACTTAAATAACAAGAGAAATATAGTTCAATTAAATTATATATACATTTCAATATTTATGCAGCAATAACATCAAAATCCTGAAAAAGGACCCTGAAAGAAGACGAGAGTTATATAAAATTTCAAACTACAATAGCTAACTAATAGGAATTAAATAACAACAAAAAAGATTATAATGAATATTATGAAAATGAATACAATCACTTAATCCTATTCTCAATCATCATCCTGGACAATCAATATGAATACAATCGTTCATCATCGACAAATTACAAACATTGAATTGATTTAATATGAAAATTAAAGACAAACATTATTAATCTTAACAATAAACCATGACCATAGACACAATTGCTACCAATATCACAGAATAAAGCTGATTATAGATGGTCGTTTTGGCACCCTTTGAGGAATAGTACGGCATGGATTGGAGTGGAGAAGGAGCTATGCTTGGAGTTTGTGCTTGAGGTTGCACTGTTATAAAAAGCTTTTGGCCACCATTCTCACAGTGCTTGCCTACGCCACAAATGTACCATTTTCTTCCAGGAGTTGCCAAAACAATTGCATCCTTTCCAGAAGTCAGTGCCTCACTTCTTAGTGGCACAATGCAGTTCTGAAAGCCAGTTCCATTCACTTTGAACACGTTGTGAGCTCCCGCTGGATATTTGAAAACTACAAAAATCCAATACAATTTCAATATCAGAACCAGTCTAACACTAGTAATTAATCAAAGTAACCTAATTAAAGATATAATAAATAACAAAAGCTTAGGATCGATCAGTGGCGTCCTCACCAAGTTTGTCGCCAACCTGGAAAATCTTGCCGACAGCCCAAGCTTTGTAATCGAAACCTGTCGTCCATCCGGTTTCGTCCCCGACTATGAACTCTTTTGCTAGAGTGATCGTTGGAATAAAAGCAGCAATGAGTGCACAGATTATGAATGAGCGATGAAAAACCATTAGATATTTTGTCAATATAATGATCAAGTAAAGGAAATTAGATAGTTCTAATCGTCGATCTTCCAATTTATACTGCAGAAACCCTGATACACAACAAGAATGCAATATTAATTGACATATTTATAGTGGTATGAAAGTGCTAGAAGTTGATTCTTTCTTAGCGGCCAAGGACGGCCAAGGACGGCGCAGCCGAATGAGGAGAACCTCACCAAGTGGAATGAGTTTAAGATATATATCAATTCTGAACAAGACCTGATCAAGAAAATTAATTTGGAGATAATTGCAAAAATTATGCGTGAACGGGCACAACCTTTCTGATTTAAACCCCCAACTTTAATCTTGAGATAGAGTGGCAACACCATCTGAACCAAGTGATGGTACTCAATAATAAAAACCATTAGGATAATAATATAAATTTAAAATCAATTGCATAATTTTATTGAATTGATATATTAAGGTTCCGTTTGGAAGTATTAAAATAAAGCGTTTATGTTCTATAGTATATATGTATTTTACGTTTTCTTTCTAGTAATTTTTAGAAAATTCATTAAGAAATGTCTAGTGTTACCCATAAAACACTCAAAGTGTTATTTTAATTAGTATGTATAATTATGAGTTAATCTAAAAATCACTCATAATGTTAATTAAATTTGATAAACACTTGTAAAACAAATAACCAAAAATATGAATAAATACTTATATTCCTTAATTTATTATTTATGTAATGGTAATTAGTAATGCCAAACGAACCATGAAGCTGTTAAATATTTTCACAAACCCCAGTTCATGAGAAAAATTATTAGGGTACAAATGTAAAAGTGTTGATTTCAAATATGTTTTATTTAAAATTATTAATATAATACAAATATTCACATTTCAAATAAAAAATAAACGTAATATTTAAATTCAAACATTTAAATCTATTCAAAATTTATATTAATTTGAATTTCCTTAAAAAAATAAATAAACAAACATTGCCCTAGATTAGTCAATTTTTAAAAGGATTTAAATCATGCCATGTTGGTTGTGCTAAATGGTTTCAAAATGTATACAATAGTAACAAATCTGAACAAGTTTCATGTATTTACAATGCTCTTACATATTAAAATTAAACTAGGAAGATGAGTGCTGCACTTCTAGTTTTAGTTATATATTGTTATAAAATACGAAACCGAAAAAGAAAATAAGAATGAGAAGAATGCCAAATACACGTGAAAAATCTTTGTAAATTATTAATGAAAAATTACGGTAGAAAAGCGGCAAAATTTCCTATGAAAATGAAGATGATGAACGGTCCCAAAGTTTAACCTAAACGCATACATATAATTTGTAATACACATCAATAATTTGTGTATTAAGACATTCTAAGTACTGCTAGTGAGCACTAAACGTTGAATGGAAGGCTAATTTGTAATACGAGATACTAGGATGAAATTTGGAATGCTAATTGAATTCTTTTTTGTTGGGGATATAATTCAGAGCTTAAGTGAAGCCCAATGAGTTATGGGCTCAGAATAGAGTTCCATGAATAATAGAGGAATATCCCGACACCTGACCCGATCTAAAAAAAATATTTAGGGGATAATGAGGACCTCAAGAGTAGTAAAAGCCGAGACCTCTTAAGATCATGTCAAAGATCTTAGGTCAGAACCTCACTCCGACTTACAATGGTCTCTGCCATAGCTTATAAGGATCTCGACCACAGTTTACAAGAGTCTTGACCACAGCTTATAAAAATCTCAGCCACAACTTATAAATGTCTCAAACATGCAATACGTCTTAAACAAGGACTCCTGAGACCTCACTACGATTACGTTTCTATGAAAGATTCGTTTCCTCCCAAATTCTCTCTGGATTATATTATAATAAGGATTTTTAGCATGATAGAAGTAATCTGCAAGAAGGGCTCAAGATCCCTTAAAAAGCCAATGCTTACAAAATAGAATTCCCGTGATTCTTGAAATTAAAATATTACTAGAATTATTATTTCCAAATTTGATAGAATTCTACCAAACTTGAGAGACTCACGTCTATAAAAGGAGGCTAATAGCTATCAGGTACGTATGATGATAACACTCTGTTAGAAAAAGCTTATATTCTGCTTAGCTCCTTTTCTCTATCATATTAAAAAGTAAAACCTTAACTTAAGTATCGGCAGAGGGTTTTCGTTGGACAACCGACTTTTTACCCCCATAGCTGTTGATTGTGGTTGTAGGTCGAGTAGAAGAAGAGGAAAATCGTTGTTGGTGCACAGGATCCACATAAGGGATTTTTGCTGCATCAACATCTGGTACCGTCTGTGGGAAACTAAACAAAAAGTTAGAAATAACGACAAAAAAAATTATGGCAACCACACGAACTTATGTAACAAGAAATTGAACAATGACAATGGAAAATTGTCATGATAATCCCCTTGAGGAGATGGCAACGGTTAACCAAAATGATGATAATCGACCGCCATTATTAAAGGGTGTAAACCATGATTCAAAGGCTCCACATCAAAATTCCTCCAACTCAGGAGTCATAAAAATTGCATGGTTGATTAAGCGACTGACTGATAAAAAGAAAAAAAAAGAGAGAGTTTCAAGCCCATACTAGCAGAAGCTATAGAAAATAATATTTTAAGTGTCCCATATACTAAGGATTACAAAATCAGTCTCTGACAAAATATCACCAAGAAAAGGTATGCTGCCGTGGAGAAAGGAAAAAGAAAAGTTTTCAATTATTCCCCAACCAAGGAGTAAAAAAAAAAAACACACACACATACACACACACACACACACACACACACACACACACATAAAGGGCGGGATAATATCACCCACGATTTAAAAGAGTTTGAGGCTTAATCTCAGGACATAAAAGGATAATGTGATCATTAGAAATTCACATCTCAAACATCTCAGGGTAATATTATTCATAAGTTCGAATCTGGGTTGTATAGGTCCCGAGGCCTATTTCTTATTCACCTAGGAGTAATATTATCCAAAATCTCAAATCTGGGTGGCCTGGTTCCTAAGACTTATTTTTTATTCACCTCAGAGTAATATTATCCATAAGCTTGAATCTAGGTGATATGGTTCCCAATGTTTATCTCTGATTCACCTTGGGATTATTCAAAAACATGAATCTGGGTAATATGGTTCCCGAGGTCTATTTCTTATTCACTTCAGGATTATCCAAAAACCCGAATTTGGGTGGTATAGTTCCTGAGGCCTATATTTTATTCACCTTTGGGTAATATTATCCAAAAATTCAAATCTAGGTAGCATGGTTTTCGAGGCCTATATCTCTTATTTTCCTCGAGATAATATTATCCATAAACCTGAATCTGGGTATTATAGTTCTTGAGGCCGATCTCTTATTCACTTTGGGATTATCCAAAAACCCGAATCTGGGTGGTATGGTTCCCGAGACCTATATCTCTTATTCTCCTCAGGGTAATATTATCCATAAGCCTAAATTTGAGTGATATGATTTTGGAGGCCTTTGTCTTATTCACATTCGGATTATTTAAAAACCTGAATCTGGGTGATATAGTTCCCGAAGTTTATCTCTTATTCACCTTGGGCTTATCCAAAAACTTGAATCTAGGTGGTATAGTTTCCGAGGCCTATCTCTTATTCATATTAGGGTAATATTATCCATAAATCTGAATCTGAGTTATACGGTTCTCGAGGTTATTCTCTTATTCTTTTTGGGGTAATGTTATCTAAAAAACTCGAATCTGGGTTGTATGGTTCCCGAGGCCTATCTATCATTTAACATGAGATAATATTATCCTTAGCTCGAATAAGCCTTGAGCGCGACCTCAGGACGTACAAGAGCAAAAGAGTTCTCGGATGACTATCTCTAAATGTCTTGGGGTAACCTCCTCTTGAAGCCCAGATATGGGTGATACGGTTCCTAGACGTTAGCTTTTGATTTATCCCAATGTAATAGTATCCTTAGCTCAAACAAGCCTTGAGTGCGACCTCACAGAACATGAGCAAAAGAAGTTCTCGAATGACTACTCTTAAAATGTCTCGAGGTAATCTCCTTTCGAAGCCCACAAATGGGTGACATTATTCCTAGACATTAGCTTATCATTTATCCCGAGATAATAATATCCTCAGCTCAAACAAGCTCTGAGTATGGTTTCAGAGAGCATAAGAGTAAAAGAGGTTTTCGGATGACTACTTTCAAAATTCTCAGTGTAATTTCCTCCCGAAGCTCAAGTATAGGTAACACGGTTCTCAGATGTCAGCTTATCATATACTCTGAGATAATTTGGTCCATAGCTCGAATAAGCCTTGAGTGCGACCTCAGCGGAATAGTTTTCAGATGACTACAGCGGAAAAACTTCAGTTAGGATAATAATATTCAAAATTCATTAAAGCTTAGAAGTTAAGACATATTAGTGGTCAATATAGTTCATGCTTGAAAATACAATCTCCAAGAAGAGAAGACTAGAAGATTGATTTTAGTGATACAATTTCCATGCTCTCAGTTCAGTTTAGTTCAGGTCAGGTCTTTTAGAGCATTCTATGACAAAAGTTGGATTCTATTAATTATGTAAAGTGTCGAGTGTGAAGAATGAAAGGGAGGCAAAGCAACAAAAAAAGCCACACAATTTAATTTTCTCGGGTTAGCCAGGGAGATTGGTGGATTAGTTGGAGCATCAGTCTGATTAACAGGAGGAACACGAAGAATCTCGAAGTTATGAGGGGACTCCCTCAAAATAGATGCTATCCAAGAAGTTTTCACCAAGGGGTGGACATGCATGTCACAAAGTTTCATATAGCCAAGTCAGATTCAAGTCTGGATACCGACATTGGAACATCTCACAGGAATATAAACCTCTTCTTCTCAGCCTTGGCGAAGCTTCTGACATTCCTCCCCTAGACTTATCTAGACTCATTTAGATCATACTCAAAGGTGCTTATTCTTTTGCTGAATTTTGTATGGAAAGATTTATGCAGTAGTCATTCTGACTTAAAGCTCTTCTATCTCTCGAGCCCACTTCTCCTTCTCAGCCTCGAGTTGAGTCTGCTCCATGGCCAAGTTCCTCTCCACTTTTTCCGACTTCTACCTCAACCAGACAGTTTCTGAAGCCATTGGACCCGTGAAGACAACATCAATAGCATCTCGGTAGACTACAACGGCATATTGCATTTGAGCTGATTATGCAAATAACAAGATATTAGCAAAGAATAGTAATATTTCATTCCCTAAAAGTAGAATGAGGATCAACTTATTCACTTCGGCCACCTCAAAAGGTAGTCCAAAATCCCCTAAGATGTAGCAGCAACCAATGTACGCGAGCGGGATCTCCTCTACCTAATGGTTTATATAGGGAAGGAAGTGGGCGAAGAATTTCCTTTTAGTTTAGGAAGATTATCTAAGAAAATATGAGATGTGACGATGTTACTACCATTTTTTCCGAGCCCGGCATCCTTTTCTTTTTGCCCTGGCCCATCATCCTCATTCACCGCAATAACCTTCCTCTTGTATTTCCCCTTATCTATATTGGGGGCAAGAGGAGGTGGCAGGTCACCTTGGGCCTCAGCTCCTTTAGTAGAGGTCAATGACAGCAACATCTTAGGGAGCAGATGTCTCAGCCATGTTCCTAAGGGCCAAAGGCTCAATCTCAACCTCAGGAGCCTAAGAGGCACTCGCAGTCATTTTACCCTTTGCCAACTGCCTTAGCACATCAAGAGGGTTCTACACTGGCTTCTTTGGACCCGAAACGATGTTATCCGATAAGTCAATTAAAAGTTGCCACATAGATGAAGGCTTATGGATTTTGAGTTAGCATTAAAAGTTTACGTATGAGTACTTCTTTTCAAATCACAACTTTTAGTTTTTGCCAAATAGCCACTATTTGACTAAAACTAGGGGGCTTGATATTAGGGATATAATTCAGAGTTAAAGTGAAGCCCAATGAGCTATAGGCTCGAATAGAGTTCCATGAAGAACATAGAAATATCCCTAGACCTAGCCCGATCTAAGAAGAAATATCCAAGGGATAACAAGGACCTCAGAAATAGTAAGAGCCGAGACCTCTTAAAGTCATGTCAAAGATCTCAAGTTAGAACCTCATTCCGAGACCAACTTACAATGGTTTTAGCTACAACTTACAAAGATCTTGGCCATAACTTACAAAGGTCTCTGCTACAGTTTATTTTACAAAATAAAATACTTATGATTTTTGGAATTAAAATACTATTGAGATTATTATTTCTAGATTTGATAAAATTCTACCAAGTTTAAGAGACTCACACCTATAAAAGGAAGCTAATGGCTACCAAGTACGCATGATGATAACACTTTATTAGAAGAAACTTATATTCTCCTTAGCACTCTTTCTCTCTCATATTAAAAAGTAAATTCTAACTTAAGCATCGGAGAGTTTTTACCAGACAATCAGCTTTTTACCTCATAACTATTGATTGTAGTTGTAGGTCGAGTAGAAAAAGAGGAAGATTGGTTATAGTGCACAAGATCCACAGAAGAGGTTTTTGCTACATCAACATTTTTAACCAATGTCTCTCTAAAAATCTTGTTATATATACTGGTACGTGTCATTTTTTTCAAGTATGCAATTTATTCCATAATTACTTATAATTAGGAACCATAATAAAAAATCCTCAAATTGACCAGATTCAGAAACAATAAGAGTTCATTGCAACACAAAGTTCGCCCACCAAATGATGATTTAGAGAAATTTTCTTATCAGCTATGCTATTAATTGATGTTTCAATGCTTCTATTGGTTTGAAAGTTGCCGTCGAGCTTGGTCTTTTTAGAGATCATTGCAAAAGCTTGCCCATCTCTCCTCTCTTCTTCTGAGATTGCTTCACAACTGCCCACAAAGAACCGAGATTCCCCTACAATACTTGACAGAATATTACGCCTGCTTGCCAGTCACTCTATCCTTGTATGTAATCGTGTCACCAATGAAGATGGACGAGTTCAATGATTATATGGTTTAGCAACATCTGGCAAATATTTTGTTCCAAATGAAGATGGAATTTCCCTTGCTTCCTTGCTTCTCATGTCTCATAACAAAGTCACTATTGATTATTGGTTTGTTCTCATTACTCAAGAATGTTACATATCATATTAATTAACTCCCCTACCTCACTCCTCAAATGGTCGTCACTCTATTTAATTCATTGACTCCATCCTTTAATTGGATACGTAGAGTTAATATAGGGTCACTTTCAACAATCTTGTCAATATAATTTGTTGTTTTGTTAAGTCTTTCACTGTATAAAATATCTTTCACCTTTTTCAAGTGTTCTAAAAACTAAATCTAAGATTTTTCACACTTGTTATAGAATCTCAATTTCTTGTTTTTTTTTTTGAAGAATTATTTTCAGTTATTCCATTTTTTGTAATATTATGATCTGTCCATCTATTGCATGTCTTGTATATCGAAAGCCACGTGACTTCCAGACTTTCAGTTCATGGCTTAGTACTAAGTTACTGTGGAACGATGATGTTAGTTTTGCCATCTATTAAAAAACATCTAGCTAATGTGTAGAGGTGGCGTATTGCGATTGGACTGTATAATAATTAATTATGTAACCAGATTGTTATGGAAAAATTATGAAAGTAGTACTATATACATGTACATTTCTGTACTACATAAACACGCATGGTACGTACTTCCTTAAA
>JAXCLQ010000006.1:13750312-13762418 GCA_035584115.1 Cedrela odorata | reverse complement strand
TCTCTCTCACTCTTTATATATATATATTAACAATTTTTAATATTAAAGTTGTGGATCGTAATTTTAAAAATATAATTTATAGATATATAAATGATTAATTATCTAGTTGTTTGGCCGGCTGACCCTTAATGGAAAAAAAAATTAAAAACTAAGTTCTACTAAAAATAAAAAAAATACAAATAATGGATGATTTGGGTGTAAGAGAAAATAAAAATTATTTTAACAGAGAGATAAAAAAAATGACGTGTTTAATTAAAAGTGACAACCGTTTTATATAGTTGTATTTAAATAAACGTTGAGGGAAGCATTTTGATATTTATCCTCCAAGAAAAAGTGTTTTCTTCCTTGTTATCATTGGAAAGAGAAAATTGTAAAACAAACCCCTCGTAGCCATGACCAATGGCCATGTGAACGAGTTTTCTACATATAAATATTGATAATGTAACGTTAGATATTCTAAAATTTATATAAAAATATGCATTCGTTATATAATAAATTTTTACAATATTTCAAATTATTTATTATGTATTTTATTTATTTACACAATCAGTGTCACCGCATTTGGAATATATTTTTTGGAATAGATTTTGAATAAATGATTTGAACATAGTATAATTATTTCTCCTTAAAATTAAAAATAATCCCACCATATAAAAGATAATAATAATAATAATAATAATAGCCCTATACTTATCAATTTATCGTAACACCTTACATTTTCTATAAAATTTTCCATAAAGGTTGAGGCTATTTGCACTTTAAATAATACTCTGAACACCTATATTTTAGTAAAATTTTAGATTATTAAATTATCTTTTATATCATTTACTACCATTTCTACTTAAGACATTTAATATAAATAAATAAATTATTATTGTTCTTAATACTCATAAAAAAATGAGTTAAAGTAATGATAGAAAACAAGAAAAGTTTCTTAAACTTGTTGTATTGCTTGTTTTGAGATGGTTACACAGCTTACAAGATATGAGAGAAAAACACAAATTTATAGATGCATAAAGAGACAAAAACAGAATAATGCAGACTACATGCAGACTACAGCAGAAGAAGGAATTGATTATGAAAATGTTGCAAAAGATGTTGCCCGTTGATCAGCTTTTCCAACTAACAAACTTTCTTGTTATATCTTGGTTTGCCGTTATAGCTGATGGACACTTTACCGGGCTTGATTAGCTTGGAGTATACATGTTAGGCCTGCTTGACTTGGGCTGATTATTTTGTGTTATTTTAACTCCCTCCTTAAGCTCAAATTTCCTTCACTAAGATTCAGCTTGCTTTTGAGCTTTTCAAACATTTCCAGTGCCAAAGGCTTGGTAAGAATATCTATAATTTGCTCTTCTATTGGTACATATTAAATCACAAGTTCTTTACTTGCAATTTTATCATGAATGAAGTGAATGTTGATTTCAATGTGTTTGGTTCTGGCATGGTATACTAGGTTAGCAGCCAAAGTAGCTACACTGGCTATCTATCTAGATAACTGAGACTTTTTACATTTGTCTTGATTTCATGCATAAGAGATTTAAGCCAACTCATTTTAATTGTATCATGAGTTAAAGCACAGTATTCTGACTCGGCATTGGATCTGGCTATAACCTGTTGTTATCTAGAGCTCTATGAAATTAAATTATCACCCAAGTAAACACAATACCCTGTAGTGGATCTTCTATCATCTAAGTCAGCAGCCTAATCAGCATCTAAGAAACCTATGAGTTCTAGACTTTGTGTTTTACTAAACTTTAAACCAAAATGAATGGTCTGCCCTGGATACCACAACACCTTTTTGCAAGCACTCTAGTGTATGTCATGTGGTTCACTCATATATATGGCTTAATTTGTTCACTGCATAGGTGTTGTCTGGTCTTGTAAGAGTAGCATATTGGAGAGAACTTATTACTAACCTATAGAGGGATTTTTCATAAAAAGGTTTCCTTGCAGACTTCCTGAACTCATTTATTGTTGTCGTAGGTGTGCATACGCCTTTGCTGTTCAACATATTAATATTGATGAGTAGATCAATGATGTACTAGTTTGGTATATGTCAGTGAGTTTTCAATTCTTGAAATCTCAAAACCAAGAAAGAAGTTGAATGAACCTAAGTCCTTCAGAGCAAAAACTTTGTTCAGCTTCCTAATAAGATGCTCAATTTCTTCATTAATGTCCCTGGTGATTATGATATCATTGACATATATTAGAAGTAGTGTGATTCATGTGCTATCAATCTTATGGAATAAGGAAGTGTCTGAATTCGAATTTAAGAAATTTCATCCACTTAAAGCTGACTTGAACTTGTCAAACCAGACCCTAGGAGCCTGTTTGAGATTCTAAATGGCTTTGTTCAATTTGTATATGTGATTGGAAGCTTTTAAGTCTTCAAAACCAACTGGCTAAGACATGTACACTACTTCATTCAATTCACCATTGAGGAAAGCATTGTTTATGTCTATTTGTCTCAGATTCTAGTTTAGCTAAACAACAAGTGTTAAGACAATTTTGATTGTCGAGGGCTTCACAACAAGGCTGACGGTTTTAACAAAATCTATTCAAAGAGTTTGGAAGAACCCTTTGGCAACAACTTTTGCCTTGCACCTCTATATAATCTCATCTAAGTTTCATTTAATTTTGAAAATCCACATGCTTCCCACCACTTTTAAGTTAGGTGTGTATAACTGCAGCTCTTAGGTTCGATTTTCTGTCAAAGCATCAAACTCCTGCTGCATGGCTTTCTTCCACTTTGGATCATTTAGCATTACATTTTCATTTACTGGGATACCATCTTTTCTTCAAGGGCTTTCATTTCCTCTTAGCTGTTTCATAAGTGGTAACAAAAGGTTTTTGTACAGTGTACCATACTTGGTCTACCCGCAAGCCTCTTCTGAGACTTTTCAGAGCCAGGGAATGATGGTACACCCCTAATTCCATCACCTCGTCATAGTATCTTTTGACAAAACTTCTGAGGCTTTTACTTTCCCCCTATTTAATGAGCAGTAATGAACTTAGAGTTTTGACGTTGACAACAGCCCCCCTAAACTCATCCACAAATACTCAGTACAACTGCTCAAAACTACCGATGCAATCAGGGGTTAGACTGATGAACCACTTTCTAGCTCACTTCTCCAAGGTTAACGAGAATAAACGACACATCTGAGATTTGTCTAACCCTTGAATTAACATCATCTCCCTGAATAGATCCATATGCAGGGAAGGGTCGGTTTTCTCTATGAAGAAGTTAATATAGAGCATCTTGAATTTCCTAGGAAGAATGAGATCCAGTATTTTTTGAGAAAAAATGGACTTAAAATAAAGTCCTGTCCTTGGTGCAGACTCGTCACCCATTTGTCTTTCTCTTATCTTCTAGTCCTCCAACTCTTCAACCAATTTTCGAACACGAGCCTCAAGATTCTCGACTCGATCACTATCTTCCCTAGATCTCCTCCTTTGGGGTAGGCTCTGTACCGAGCCTTCTTTTTGCCACTTCTGATTGAGAAATATTCTCATGTCCTCCCGACCAGGGGCGTTATCCGATCCACTTTTACAAATAATAACTGAATAGCCATGCGAATATTTGAATATTAGTGCAAGTTCGTCATGAAGCTTAGAGATATCATTATTGTTTCATGGTTCTGAGGGAATATCTAGAAATCTTCCATTTTTCCCTTCTTTAAAGCGGTATACTTCTTTCTAGTATTGTTCTGTTGATGCCCAGTTCATCAATTCACAGTGTACGGGTCATGTGGCATACTACTTTTAACAGCTTTTGCAGGTTTGGGTGTCTCCATCACTAGATAACTAGTTTGGAGCATCTTCTTCATTCTTGCTACCTCTTTTATCAAAGCTTAAATTTGTTTGTCCTTCTCCCCGTGCTATTTTTCGTTCTCAGCTAATCTCCTGACGAACCAGGCTGTTTTTGGTTTCTCCTAATGAAGGGGGAGTTGGTGCGATGACAAAGCTTTTGAATCATGATCTACACCCCCTAAAGGTGGCGGCTAATCACCGATATCTTGATTAACAACCATATTCTCTTTAAGGGCATTGTCGTGAGGTTTCCCCTTATCGTGGCCATGTTTCTAGTTATGTATGTTTATGAAGTAGCCATGTTTTTCTTTTTCTTGGTGGTTTTCTACTTTTTGTCAGGTTCCCACAAACGACACTAAATGTTGATGTAGCAAAAATCCTTCCTTGGACTCCGTGCACCAGTAACGATCTTCTTCTCCTTTGCTTGATTGATTGCTTAACCTGCAGCCACAACAAAACCTATGGGGTAAAAAGTTAGTTATCTAGGGAAAACCCTCTGATACTTAAGTTAAGATTTTACTTGTGAATATTTTTGGGAGAAAGAGAGAGAGCTAAAAGAGAAAGAGAATGTATGTATGCTATAGGGTAATTTTTTCATCATGTGTACCTGGTAGTCATTAGCCTCATTTTATAAGCATGAGTCTTTCAAACTTGGTAGAATTCAATAAAATCTGAAAATAATTATCCCAGTCGTATTTAGATTCCAAGAATAATAAGAATCCTATTTTTTAAGCATCGGCTTTCCAGAATTTATAGGATCCTAAGCCCTTCTTGCAGAGTATGTCTACTAGACTAAGTATTCTTATTATGGAATAATCCGGAGAGAGTTTAGGAAGGAAATGAATCCTTCACAGATACGTAACTGTAGTAAGGTCTTTAGAATCTTTGTTTGAGGCTCTTTTATCTATCTGAGATGAGCTCAAGTATTACATGTCTGAGACCTTTATAAATTGTAGTTGAAACCTTTAAAAACTGTGGTTGGAACCTTTATAAGCTGTAGCTAAGACCTTTTATGCTTGAGGCTTTTATACCCAAGACCTTCTAACTTTCCTTAAGAGGTCTCGGTTCTCGGAGAAAGTTGAGGCTTCTCTTACTACTCAAATAGCTTTTCTCGGGGGCACAAGGTCTCGGAATGTTATTGGTCCCTCCATTTCGGATTGATCTAAGCCTATAACCCTTCAAGCTTTACGTATACTCTGGGCTATATACCCAACAGTTCAATTTGCAGATGTGATTGAAAGCTTTTAAGTCTTTGAAACTAACTAGCTGAGACATGTACACTACTTCATTCAATTCAACATTGAACAAAGCATTATTTATGTCTATTTGTCTCAGATTCTAGTTCAGTTAAACAATAAGTGTCAAGACAATTTTGATTGTTGAGGGCTTCACCATAGGGCTAAAGGTTTTAACAAAATCTATTCTAGGATTTTGGAAGAACCTTTTGGCAACAAGTCTTGCCTTGTACCTCTATATAATCTCATCTAGGTTTCATTTAATTTTGAAAATCTGTATGCTTCCCACCACTTTCAAGTTAGGGGTGTATAACTGTAGCTCTCAGGTTCGATTTTTTATCAAAGTATCAAACTCCTACTGCATAGCTTACTTCCACTTTAGATACTTTAGAGTTGCATTTTCATTAACAAGGATACCATCTTCCATATCTTGCATAGTTACAACTTGAAAACTTTTAGGCTTAAAAATTCCAACCTTGCTTCTAGTGACCATAAGATGATTAGTTTGAGGAATATTGGAATACTTTGTTGGTTGTTAATGTAAGCAATAACTTGTATTTTGAGATGAAGTAGGTGTTTGTGCAATTGATGATGGTAAAGGAGAGTGTGCTTCAGGTTGCTCAAGTATATGTTGTTGCAATTCATGACTTGACGAGGTAAATGGTTCTGGTGCAAAAATAGATATCACATGTTCTTTATCAAATGCTGAAGTATTCCTCTGCTCATATTGAAACCAATTTGGTATGGTAAAGAGAGGTTCCTTGTAAGGCTGACTGGTCATGTAACTGTTTAGCAATATAAGAAATGAAGTTTGGGTCTAAAGCAAAAGGGAAATTGCCTTCATTGAAAATAACATTTCTTGCTATGTAAATTCTCTTGGAAGGATGTAAGCAAAGATATCCTTTGTGAAATGAGTTGTAACCTACAAAGACACCATCTAGAGGTGTGAAATTGAAATTTATTTTTGTTATAAGGCTTAAGAAAAGGAAAACATTTACAGCCAAAGACCTAAAGCAGTTTCAAATTAGGTTTGTAACCAAAGAGAAGCTCAAAAGGTGATCTATTGTCAAGAGTTATAGAAGGCAGCATGTTAATGAGAATTTCAAGGGCATATTGGATTCAGTTAATAAGGTCAATTTAGTTTCAACTAGATGTCTATGCTTTCTTTTTACCTTCCCATTTTGATGATGAATGTAAGAACAGCTATCTATGAGTGTTATTCCTTATTCTGATATGAATTTCTTAAATGGTTTATACTCTTCTTCCATGTCACTCTGAATATATTTCATTTTTTACTCAAATACATTTTCTACTTGACTTTTGAACTACTTGAAGATGGACAGGGCATTGAATTTGTATGAGATGGGATATATCCAGGTGAACCTAGTAAAGTCATCTATAAAAGTAATATAGAATCTGTAACCATTGATAAAAGAGACAAAAGTTGGACCCCAAAAGGTTTGTGTAGATCAGTTCCAAGACTTTTTTTTGTTTTGATTTGTGTGGATTTAAAAGTCATCTTATGTATTTTACCATGTTGGCATGCAAAACAAAATAGAGGTGAATTAACTTAAGTGTCTTCATTAAAATGTTTAAGATTAGTACAAAAGGGTGGAAGTTCCTTGAATACTCTTACTTATGAGTGACCTAGTCTCTTATGCTACAATCTTAAAACCATTTGAGTTTTCGAATCTTTGGTAGACTTTATAAAATTAGACTCTGAACCTACTGACTTTGTTTACAAATTGACATGTTTAACATAAAAAAAATAATAATAATAAGCTACTGAAACTAGAGGAATGTGAAGATTACAGAGGACACTTTAGCATTTAATATAGGTTTCCCTTAACCACTCTTCATAGAAACAGCTTCCCCTTCGTCAAGTCCTTCACAACACGACAGTTTTTATTGAAAATAGTTATAGCATCACTGTCATTCAACAATTTTGACACACTAACCAGGTTCTTGGTAATGTTAGGATCATAAAATACTTTGTTAAGATCAACATGAAGATGAGAATGTGGTGTGTGAAATTTAGTTAAACCAACATGAGAAATAGTCAAGTTTTGGCTATTACCTACAACAAGTTAGTCACCCACTTTGTATTCTGACTTAATGGACAAATTCTTCAAGGTGACATGATTGGTGGAGCTACTATCTACATATCAAGCTGGATCAACAGATGGTTCTGGTATTGTGATGTAAGCTGCTCTTGCATCCTGTTTTCCTTGTTAAGGAACAAAATCTTTGTTGAATCTATGGAAGCACTCTACTATTACATGACCAACTTTCAGACATATTTGACATGTTGGCTTTGATGTTCCACCTTGTTCATTTCCGAATCTTCCTCTAGCTCTACCTCCTTTATTATATGGGGATCTGTTTTGATTGCCTACATTTCATTTCTTCATCTAACTTTAGTTTGTCTGAGCATAATTAGATGTAATCTCTTGTTGAAAGCCTGAGTTTAGAATATACAATATCAAGTCTCTGTCAGATTTGAAGTCTCCTGAGGCTTTTAAGGCATCAGCCAAATTCTTCATTTTCATGTAATATTTAGAAACTTTCATATTTTCTTTCTTGGCAGATGAAATCAAACTTCGAAAATTCACTATCTTAGATATTTATTGATTTTGTAGAGAACTCGCAACTCTCTCATCAATAAATATAAAAGCAGCAAATTTTCAACTCTTTTAAGATAAATTTTAATTTATAAATATAAGAGCTCCTAATAAACTCACATCTCTTTTAAGATGACTTTTAATTTATAAATATAATAGTAGCTAGTAAACTCGCATCTCTTTTAAGATGAATTATAATCGTATGCTTAAATTAAAGATTATGGGTCATACAAATTTGTAAAACTCAAATAATATTCCATTTACATTAGGAGAGAGTTTCAATTCTATATTTTAAACGGGTAATAATCTCGGGTAGGAAATGCATATTAATTTCAATAAAATTATAAGTTACACAGTTGAGTATCCTGCCAAATTTCAGAACGTTATTACGAGCAAGCAATTTTAACTTATAATCCACATAGATGTAACTTATTATTTGTGGAGCCAGGCAGAGCTATCCAGAAATTACCTCTCAACATGTAAAGATAGACCACTAACAAATATTAAGGCGCTTTGATAAATTGGTCACATATTTTTGTCGAACTCAAACACCCAAAAGCAATAAGCACGACATATAACTTTCAGAGCTAAGAATCCAGCTCTTTTTGCCAGGGCCTGGAACTCTTCCTTAGTCCTCTCCTTTGCTCCAGGAACTGCATTAAAAACACTCAAGTCTTGTCTTGTCTTGGTTTGGGTTACAAGATCAATCTCTGGAAATTCTGGCACTATAGATTCCACTACTATCACCTTACCGGAATCCGGCAGCGCATTATAATAGTTCTTCAATAATTTCAAATATTGATCATCGACCCAGTCATGAAGTATCCACTGAAAAGTGTTACAACAATTTATCAGTTCCTGAGGAATTACCTATAGACAGTAGAGTTTCTACTTATCAATTATGAAATGAAGTTCTAACCTTGATGAAAATCTCTTGTCCTTTGGCAACTTCAGCAAACATATCTCCCCCAGCTTGCTCCAAACCTATAGGAAAACAGAAAGCGAAGATAAAACATTTAAAAAGATCAAGATACTATATATGCATTCCAATGGCACACATTAAAGGAGACTCTTGATACCAAAACCTTAAACAAGATAAGAATATATGATTTTCCGTCAAAATATTATATGTTTAGAGATATAATTACCTGGACAGGAGGGAGCATTTTTAATGACATGAGGCAAGTCAAAGTTAATACCCCCAATTTGTGGGTATTTAGAAATTATTAAGCTAAGATTTGTTCCTAAACCACCCCCGACATCTACCAGTTCGTTTAGCCCTTCAAATCCCTTGTAGATTTCAAGAATTCTCTTCATAACTATAGCTGTGATTGTACATGGAATGATTGAAAATAATTTGTATTCTACCATCCTCTGCAACGTATTCAAATCCCTGCATTCCATTATGTGCCTTCATAAATGGCAAGCCTCCCTCCAACATAGCATCTTTTAAGTGGTACCTAAAGGCAGATAAATATTTGCCACGGTTATTAGAATATGGGACTTCGTTGTAAAAACAAAAATTAAAAATGAAAGCTTGTATATTACGATCCACTTCTTCTCTTCAACCAACGTCTGCAATTTATCAAATTTTAGACCTATAATAAATTGTTGAAAGAAAATTTTATTCAACTCTCAATACATAAAAATTGCATAATTAATATAAATGTCAAATAATAATATTAAGCTCTAATAGAATCCTCACAAACAAGAAAAAGAGAAGAAATCCAAACAAATTTAGAAGAGATATAAAGAAATACAAACTCACATGTGGGATCAAATTCTGGACCACTTGGTCAACCAACTCTAATACTATGATAAGTCACAACTTGACCCTAAAATTTAAGTTAGTAGGTAAAAGACTAAAAAATAGTTTTAAACACAAACACATAATTTAACAAATTGCAGATGTTTGTAATTAGAGAGAATTCTTAATTATTTATCACCTTTATCTATATGGTCAATATGATGAAATTACAACTAGAAATTTAAGAGAATGAGAATAAACCAAGAGTCAATAGAGATTTTATCCTGAACTATGAGCAGAAAAGAAGCAAAGGAAACTCCATCTTCATTCTGAACGAAGTATTTACCTAACTTGTGTTAAACAATATAACCTTTGGACATGTCCATCTTTTTTGGTGACAAGATTACATTTGAGGATAGAGTGACTTGCAAGAAGGCACAGTATTCGATCAATTGTAATCGGAGCTTCCTGGTTCTTTGTGGACAGCTGAGAGGCAATCTCGGCAGAAGAGAACTGAGATGGGCTAGCTTTTGCCATGATTTCTAACAAACCATGTTCGATTGCAGCTTTCATGGTCATGGTTAGTATTGAACCAAGAACCAGCTGCATCGCCTACAAGAAAGCTTCTTCTTCATTTTATTGTTCAACTTTGCTATCGAATGAACTCGTGATTCCAGAATTTGGCTATATGGAGAAGAATACTAAGGGGAGAGATTTTAGTTAATGATTTTGGTTTTATGGGGTTCAAAATATTTATGCAATCATGCTGCAGTTGTGAGCATCACATCTAACTAACTTTTCTGATTGATATCTTCTAACCACTTGTGAAATTATAGTCTTCTAATTTCTGTATTTAATGTTTATAGATAAAATGATCAAAGAGGGAAAGTTAATCATCTGATCGAGGGGGAAATCACCCCATTCTCCTGGTGGTAAGCCACATCCTTCTCTACTTATGTAAGAAGGGTTCGAGTTTTACTATTAGCATGTGTGGGTAGAATTTCTCCCAAAATTATTGAGATTAAATCATTAGCATGCGATATTTTTAAAGTGTTAATTAGCATGTTGATTTCTTCAAGCATAATCAACCAAAATCTTAATTAGGCATCAACATCCGAGATCAAAGGCTTCTATTATAATAATAATTATTATTATCATCCTCTTTTCTTCCATTTGCTTCAAAATGCATAGGCTTGCTAATTATTGTGTCTTTTGCTACATCTTGAGGAAAAAAATAAAAATAAAAATAAAAATAGACCATATCTCTGTGTCACTCTTCCTAAATACAACTATATAGTATTCAATATTTAATAATCTTTGATAAAATAATACTTTTGAATATTACAAATGCTTAAATTTTTGGAATCTTAATTAGTGAAGTCGAGGAAGAGAGAGTCCGCCAAATAAATATGTACATCTTTAAAAAAAAAATAAGAAAAGTGATAAATTTTTGTGGGTTGAAAGTAAATAGATTAATTAAGTACTAATAATTTTGATAATAAAATATATCATTGGATAAAACCTAAAAAAAAAAAATTAATTTTTGTGTTCAACTAAAAGAAAAAAAGTCTAAAAAACAATTTTCAGTTAGAAAATTAAATCGGTCTAATTATTTAAATTAGTTAAATTTGATCAAATATAATATATAATTGAAAAAGACATTGGTCATTATAATATTTTATAGGATGAGATCCTTTGCCCCCTAAAAATTTAAAATTTGCTCAATTAAAACTTAAAATTTAAAATTTTTTTATTTTTATTTTTTACATAATTTATAATTTCACAAACGACCCAATTAAAATTTTATTGGGTAACTTTAACACTCAAAATATTTGTTCGACTATAGTAGCTGTGAAAGAAGTTTCTTCCTTCTACACATCCATCATCTTATACTCATTACCATTTAATTGTAGAAATTTGTAATCATCGCCTACAAAAAATAAAAAATCAACTCTTATGAAGGACGTAAAATTTTAGAAAAAAAGAATTATTGTTTACAATGATCATCTCTCTCTAAAATTATATGCTTATAATATATATATATATATATATATATGCATGTATATATAAATTCAAAATTTATGCCAAATTCAGTGTTGAAAGGGCATATAGTCCCACCATTAACTATATTCTTTGTAAATCTATATATATTTTTATTTTGATTTTGTATAATTATTCGTAAATTATAAACAAGTCATAATCTATATTATATATATATATATATATATATTAAATAAATTCTTAAACCTATTATTTATCAATACATTTTTAATAATTTAGATTCTCAAATTTAATATGTATTCGGTCCGATTGAACAAACACTTGCACCAAAGAACGTATACAACATCTCTCATTGAAAAATTAAGTTGTCGGCAAACATATTGCATTTGCATTGAACCATAAATTCATAAATTACCCACAATCATCGAAATATATAGATGTATGTGTTTCATCTAGAAGCTAGTTGGAAGCATGGATTGGGCATTTAAGATCAAAACTAAGACAATTAATACTACATGGACAACAAAATCCATATGTTTATTTTGCTTTGCATCTTTTTAAGCTATGAAATTATAACCATTGCATTGTTGTTGTTGTTGCCAGCAACTTCCTTGCATTGCATATGGCTTAGGAAGCTTTAAAAATTTCAGTGGATATCTCACGTATTTAATATCATAGTTGCATAAGTT
>JAXCLQ010000006.1:13700803-13732366 GCA_035584115.1 Cedrela odorata | reverse complement strand
TACAATCAATGATTTTAAAATATATAATCAAATCCTGGTCTTCCCGACCATTTAAGCATGTATATTGAATAATTTAATAATAGGCCAAGTAATCAAATCAACTCAATATCATGCACTTCACATAAACAATTTTACTTCAAATTTCTTTTAACAATAAAATCGTTTGTTTAATACACAAGTAATACATATATGTATAACACACATATATCAATATAATATTCATGTGTGTATAAATTTACTCATAATAATGGGAGGGTAACCACTCCCACTACGGATACTTACATCTACTAAGTTTTTCTCCCAGGTTTTCGGTGCCTAAATAATACATGTTGAATACTATCAATATTCAATTCCATTCATACTTTTATAAACCCTTAATTTGATGCATGTATACATGATAAGTATTAGTCATATACATATACCTATGAACTGTTTTAACTGTTTAACCTCAAAAAAGACCTTAATTAGGTTAGTCTTAGTATTCATTTTATAGATATTGGAAAGAGCTTTTCATTGATATCTTGTACTTCCTCTAACTCTTTCTGGATCCAAAGTTATAACCTCTTAAAATTTGACACTCATTTAAGCTCTGTTCAAGAGCATTCTATTCGGATCGAAGACAATTAGCTTGGCTTGGCCCCATTGTGCTTGGCTTAAGTTATCATATTATAGAGCTTGAAAAGATCTTTCTATTGATACTTTATACATCCCCTAACTCTTTATGGATCCAAAGTTATGATATCTAAAAATATGACACTTATTTCAGCTTGGTTCAGAAGCATTATGTTTGGATTTAGGACAATCAGCTCAGCTCAACACCATTGTGCTTAAATTAGGCATTGTATTATAGAGCTTGGAAAGATCTTTCCATTGATACCTTGTACGTCCCCTAACTCTTTCTGGATCCAAAGTTATGACTTATTAAATATTGACACTTATTTCAACTCGGATCAAGAGTATTATTCTCTGGTCAAGACCATTGGTCTCGAATCAAGACCATTGGTCTCATATCAAGACCATTGTCCTCTGGTCAAGACCATTGGTCTCAGATCAAGACCATTTGTCTTGAATTAAGACCATTGGTCTCAGATCAAAGCCATTGGTCTCGGGTCAGGACCATTTACTTAAAACTTAAAATTTCTAAGGACGAAACCTAACCAAATTAGAATGTTTCGGAGGCTCTTTGATAAAGAAAATGAACTCAGATTTGGTATTATAAGTATTTGTTCAAAAGGGTTTTAGTGTAGAATAATTTTATCTTTAATAAGGTTTTTCTAAAATATCGCTATTTCCCAGAAATTGAGGATAACCATCAAATGGTCTAAACTATCCGAATTATCTCCTTTCTCTTCCAAACCAATTCTAACCTTAGTCCATTTACGTACTAACTCAAACCTTTAAATTTAGTTTCAACACTTCAAAAACAATCATTCAAGAGATTTATTCATGTTCTAATGTTCAATTTAACACAATGTCAAAAATCAAAATTTTAACTCACGCACAGTAAAAACCCATTTCAAAATTTACACCTAAATAAACTTTAAAACTTATAGATAGGTGTAGTACTTACCAAAACTTGACCTTTGATGTGCTTGAAATTCTCGAATTACTTCAACCCTAACTTTCTTCCTTGCTCCTTTTTGCCTTTTCTAGTCCAAAATTAGTACTAAATCAAACAGGATATGACAAGAAATCATTTGGCAACGGTAATTTGAAAGACAATCGAATAAATTTGAAGTGATTTGGTCGAAGGTTAAGAGAGAAATGCAGAAACACATTTCTGAGAAATGAGAAGAATAAGAGTCAAATATACATTGAAAAAAAAATAGCAAATTCTTTTATTTTGATAGTAAAATTTTGTTGAGACCCCCTATTCTTTTAAAAATTTTGAAAATAATTTGAAACTTTAGAAAACCTTTTTTTTTTAGTCCTTATATTCACAAAACAGGGTTTACAATTTCTACCCTCCTTAAAAAATTTTATCCTCAAAATTATACATACCTGTTACTGAAAAAGATACGGATACTGCTCTTACATGAAGTGTTCGGGCTCCGAAGTTACGTCCTCAACATTTGCATTCTGCCACATAACTTTTACCATAGCAATGGTCTTACTCCTCAGAATTCGATCTTGTTGATCAACTATCCCAACAGGATAAGTTTCATAATTCAAATCATCTCTCAACTCTGCTGAAGATTTCTTTAGATATGCGAAGGATCTGGCACATATTTCTTTAACATCGAAATATGGAACACATTATATATTATTGCCAACTTTGAAGGCAACTCCAGTCTATAGGCTACTATACCCACTCTTTTCACTATTCTGAACAGCCCAATAAATCAAGGATGCAACTTGCCTCGATTCCGAAAATGAATCACCCTTTTCTAAGGTGATACTTTTAAAAATACCATGCCATTGACATCAAACTCTAAAGCTCTTCGTTAATGATCAGTATAAGACTTCTGCCTATCTTGTGCCACTTTCAATCTTTCCCGAATGATCTTGATCTTCTCAGTAGTGGTTTCTATTAATTCCACATTTTCTAGCTTCCTTTCACAAACTTCATCCCAACATAAGGGTGTTCGACTCTTTCTACCGCATAAAACTTCATACGGAGCCATACCAATGCTAGCTTGATAACTGTTATTATATGCAAATTCAATCAAAGGTATGTGCATATCCCAGCCACCTTCAAGTTTTATAACACATGCCTTCAACATATTCTCTAAAGTCTGGATAGTTCTCTCTGACTGACCATCAGTCTAAGGATGAAATGTAGAACTGTAGTTCAAAGTAGTACCTATAACTTTTTGAAATTTTGGCCAGAATCAAGATGTGAAACGAGGATCCCTATCTGACACTATAGTAATGGATACTCTATATAGTCTTACAATTTTCGCTATATAAAGTCTTATCAGTTTCTCCAAAGAGTACTTGATAAGGATTGGCAAAAAGTGTGCTAACTTCGTCAAACGATCCACTATAACCCATATAGCATCATGTCTTGCTTGAGTATGTGGTAAACCAACCACAAAATCCATAGTGATGTGCTCCCATTTCCATTTCAGTATTGGTAAAGGTTGTAAAGTTCCTGCTGATTTCTGATGTTCTGCCTTAACTTGTTGACACACCAAACATCTCGCAACATACTCAGCTATGTCCTTCTTCATACTTGACCATCAATAACTATCTCTGATGGTTCGGTACATTTTCATATTACCAGGATGCATAGCAAAAGCAGAACAATGTGCCTTTTCCATAATGGCTTTTCTCAACTCATCCACATCAGGTACACAAACTCTACCTCTCAAAGTTAACGTACCATCTGGCATTAGGTAGAAGTCTCCTTCTTTCCCATTACGTATATCCTAACTTATCTTGGCTAAACTACTATCTTGCATCTGTCTTTCCCTAGTCTGGTCCACCAATGTAGGTCTCACAACAAAGTTAGCCGCCAAGGCTCCGGCATCATCACAAATTAAGGCTATACAAAAAGCCTTCAATTCTACCAATAAAGGCATGTATGACGCTTGGGCAAATGCTAATGTAATAGAAGATTTCCTGCTCAAAGTGTCTACTACTGCGTTAGCTTTCCCTGAATGATACTTGATAATTAAATCGTAATCCTTAATTAACTCAAGTCATCTCCTCTGCCTCAAATTCAACTCTCGTTGTATAAGAAGATACTTCAAACTCTTATGATTTGTAAAGATTTGACACTACTCCCCATACAAGTAGTATCTCCAAATTTTCAATGCAAATACTACTGTAGCAAATTCCAAGTCATGGGTAGGATAATTAACTTGATGCTGCTTAAGCTGACAAAAAGCATAAGCAATTACTTTCTTATTCTGCATCAATACACAGCCCAATCCTTGTTTAGTTGTATCATTATAGACAATATAGCCATATTCTGGCGTAGGAAGAGTCAAAACTAATGCAGAGTAAGGCGAACCTTTATTGTTTGGTAGCTCTACTTACACCACTCATCCCATTCAAACTGAACTCCCTTTCTCATCAATTAGTTAGTAGAGCAGCTAACAAAGAAAATCCCTCTACAAACCTTCTATAGTATCCAGCTAAACCTAGAAAGCTTTGGATTTCTGTGACATTCTTCGGTAGTTTTTATTGCACTACAGCTTCAACTTTTCGAGGATCCACAAAAATTTCAACACTTGACACCACGTGTCCCAAAAATACCACTTCTCTAAGCCAAAATTCACACTTAGAGAATTTCGCATACAACTTCCTATCCTTTAAAGTCTGCAACATAACTTTAAGGTGTTGAGCATACTCTCTTTTATTTCTGAAGTACACCAGAATATCATCAATGAAAACGATTACAAACTTGTCCAAGTAAGGATGGAAAACACAATTCATGAGATCTATAAATGTTGCTGGAGTATTTGTCAATACAAATAGCATTATTAAAAACTCATAATGCCCGTATCTCATTCTGAAAGTAGTCTTATAAACATTGCTCTCCCTAATCCTTAACTGATAATATCTAAATCTTAAGTTGATCTTGGAAAATATAGTCACTCCTTGCAACTAATCAAATAAATCATCAACACTGGGCAATGGGTACTTATTCTTGATGGTTACCTTGTTTAGCTGACGATAATCAATGTACAACCTCAAAGTACTGTCTTTCTTCCTCATAGTACAGTCTTTCTTCCTCAAAGTACCATCTTTCTTCCTCACAAAAAAAAAAGGTGTGCCCCAAAGACAAAAACTAGGTCTAATGAAACCCTTATCAATTAATTCTTGCAATTGAACTTTGAGCTCTCTAAACTTTGCTAGCGCCATATGATATGGGGGCATAAAGATAGGAGTAGTTCCAGACATAAGATCTATGCTAAAGTCAAAATCTTGTACTCGAGGTATTCCAAGCAACTCATCTGGAAATGCATCTGGAAACTCATTTACAATAGGGGTACACTCTAACTAGTTCTCTTAAACTAACACATCTATCACATGTGCCAAAAATGCTTCACAATCTTTTTGTAATAACCACTTTGCTTCAAAAGCCGAAATTACGCAATAAAAAAGCACATTGCGCTCACTGATCCATACCATCTCAGGTTTACCAGGCTTTCGGAAAGTCACTTGCATAGTAAAGTAATCTACAGATGCTCTATGCTACGATAGCCAATTCATTCCTAGAATGACATCAAAATCTTGGATCTTTAGTGGAATGAGATCTACCTACAAGGTAGTCTCTCCCACTATCACATCACACTATCTAAACACGGTCTTTCTGAGTAATTTCTGCCCCAAGGGTGTATGCACTACTAATTTCTAGTCTAAAGAACTTAACTCTCGGTCGGCATGATGTGTAAATGATGTGCTTATGAATGATCTATTAGATCCAGAGTCAATAAGAATTTATGCTGGCTGACCAAAAATCAACATCATACTTGCGATCATATATGGATTAACTTGAGCCTGTTCTTGATTCAATACAAAGACTCTGGTCAGAACCCTAGGCTGGTTCCTCTGTGCACCTTGAGCTGATGAAGTACTATCAGACCTAGATCTCCTATTAGGTGGAACAGAAGTTTGAGCTAGAGGTCACTGTTGAGAAAATGCAGGATGCTGACCCTGAGTGAAATACTTGGTCGACTCAGATCCTCTCAATCTTGAGCAATTCTTCCTCATATGACCTGTTTATCCACAATGGTAACATGTCAGTGGAGAACTACATGCGCCATTATGATGCTTCCTACGAAGAGGACATCTACTAGCTCCCTATGTCTGTTGAGAACCCGAAGCAGACCTCAAAGCAACTGTCCCGGTCTAAATCTGAATCTAGAAGATCTACATAGAGAGAAAGGTGGATTACTAGTAGAACTCAGCACAAAAACACCGCTAGATGAACCACAGTTGTGGCTCTTCTTTGACGACTGGCCTATAGAAACATTCAGATCCTTTCTCTTCTGAAAGTCAACTCTTGCCCTTCTTTCGCCTACCAGCTTTGCTACTCAAAGTGCTAGCTGCATTATCTCTTGGTAATTCTGAGCACCAGTCACTAGCATCCTCTCTTTAATGTCTAAGTTTAGTCTCGCCTCAAACTTGGCATAAAGGGTCTTCTCATTGGCAAACTCTAGAATAAATTCTATCAACATTCTCAGCTGAGTCTCATACTCTACCACTATTCTGCTCATCTGTTTCCCATTCAATAACTTCTATTTTTTCTAATCGCTGTAATAGTGAGTAAAATACTGATTCTGAAACTCTCTCAAAAAATTATCCCAAGTCAGTTGCATCCCAGATCTGGCCAACATATTCTACCGCCAAGTAACAACACTATCCTGTAACAACCGAACAACAACCCTTGACTTATCCTCACCTGTAATGCCTATGTCTTGCAGATTCTGCTGTACTAATCTCAGCCATCTACTTGCCATAACTGCATCAGAAGTTCTTAAAAAATATTCACACCCCAACTGCCTAGCTTCTTTAATCAACTTAGAGAGCTTGTACATTAGTCTAGATGGTTCTGCAGGAACTGTTGGCACTGATGGTGCCATCATCAATTCATTAGATGGGTGACCTAAGGGATCTTGCTCAAGCTGAGCTAGAGTTTAGTTCTATTCATTTCAATATGCAATAAAAGCTGTCCACATCTCTAGTGGAGTTACTTATTCTGGCTAAGGAAACTAGGGTACATATGAGAAATATGTCGGTTCCTCTTCAGGTATCGATACCCTACATGGTCTACCACTTTCTTTTCTCATACGTAGAGGCATATTCTATAAAAAGAAACGAAATTCGATCGTATATGCTTCACAACAACATATGCTTATCTATAAATTGACTCACTTAATGTCCACTGGATAATTTTAAAAATCAACTCATTTTCAAAACCATGTTCAACCCTTTGTAAAAATATGAAATTGTTTTCAAAACATTTGAAAGCACATTTTCAAAACCCAGTGCCCTGATACCACTAAAATTGTCATAACTCGAACCTGGGGTTCACCAGTGACAATCGCCACATACCCTCATGATACATTTCATACACCCAAAATGTATCAAGAGAGTTTGTAAAGCTTTCATGTCATTTACCCAAAACTTGAAAACAGTTTATAAAACATAATTCTCATCCATAGGATCATTATCAAATGATTATTATCAAAGAATTGATCTCTGTGATCAATTCATCCACAACACAAAATCAATAATTAAAATATTAAAATCCTAGAAATCATCCTCAATTGACTTTGAACATATATGTTTAGTTTCCAAATACATTACAAAATTCAAGTAGAAATATTCAATAAATTATATCCAGTGGACTTAAAGTACATATGTGAATCAAGAAAGAGACCTACCGAGAGAGTTGTAGGCTCTCTACTGTTACCACTAGTCCAACGAGTACTAAGGTGCCTAACCTGAAAGCTGTAATGGTGAGGAATGAGTATTTACCGCTACCACTAGTCCGACGAGTACTAGGGTGCCTAACCTGAAAGCTGTAATGGTGAGGAATAAGTATACAACTATACTCAGTGAGTAAATAAAGTACATATATATACATACATGCACATGTATTTCCAAATGCAGATATTGGAATTTCATTTACATCATGCTCTCAAATACATATATATTTTCACAAAATTAAATGATGAGAAAACAATTCATTAGTCTGCAAACAGTTTTAAATAATCTAAATCGGGTTGGCCATACTTTTTCGACCGCTACCTTAGTCGAGGTAATGTCGAAACTATCAGTGAATCTTTCATGCATAAAACCATATGCAATGCATTATTTATAAACTAACAAATCATATCTCATGTTTTACAAAATCACTTTATTAAGGTAAAACATGAATTATAAAATACCGCCAGTCTCACTGATGTTGGCCCCGAGTAGTCGCTTGGTAACACTAGCGACTGTCTTCATCATATCCTTCAAATCCAAAATAACCCTGTCAAGCCACCAGGACTATATGATATCTATATGATCGCGTATCCACGCGTTCGGCACACAATGGGCTTGCCATGGGCATTCTCCTTTATACCAGCCCCACTACGGCTCCACTCACCTATGCGGCTTCTCAATAAGTCTGTCCATAGGCTATCTCCCTATATATACAGTCAAATAACAGGCCTACTAGCAATACATCAGGCCTACTGGCCTTAAATCAGTATCTAGCTTTACCAGCCACATCACCAATATACATGAATTAAAACAAAATCATTTACAATCAATGATTTTAAAATATATAATTAAATCTCAGTCTCCCTGACCATTTCAGCATGTATATTGAATAACATTTAATAGCAGACTAAGTAATCAAATCAACCCAATATCATGCACTTCACATAAACAATTTTACTTTAAATTTCTTTTAACAATAAAACCGCTTGTTTAACACACAAGCAATACATATATGTATAACACACATATATTACTATAATATTCATGTGTGTATAAATTTACTCATAATAATGGGAGGGTAACCACTCTCACTATGGATACTCGTGCCTACTAAGTTCTTCTCCCGATTTCTCGATGCCTAAATAACATATATTGAATATTATCAATATTCAATTCCATTCATATTTTTATAAACCCTTAATTTGATACATGTATACATGAAAGTATTAGTCATATACATATACCTATGAACTGTTTTAACTTTTTGACCTCAAAAATGACCTTATTTATGTCAACATTAATATCCATTTTATAGATATCAGAAAGAGTTTTCCATTGATATCTTGTACTTCCCTTAACTCTTTCTGGATCCAAAGTTATGACCTCTTAAAGTTTGATACTCATTTAAGCTCGGTTCAAGAGCATTCTATTCGAATCGAGGACAATTAGGCTAGCTTGGCCTCATTATGTGGCTCAGGTCATCATGTTATAGAGCTTGGAAAGAGCTTTTCATTGATACTTGTACGTCCCCTAACTCTTTTCGGATCCAAAGTTATGGTCTCTAGAACTTTGACACTTATTTTGGCTTGGTTCAGAAGCATTGTGTTTAGATCAGGGACAATCAGCTAAGCTCCACACCATTGTGCTAGGCTTAGGGCATCATGTTATAGAAATTGGAAAGAGTTTTTCATTGATACATTGTACGTCCCCTAACTCTTTCTGGATCCAAAGTTATGACCTCTTAAATATTGACACTTATTTCAGCTCGAGTTAAAAGTATTGTTCTTAGGTCAGAACTATTGTCCTCGGGTCAAGACCATTGGTCTCAGATCAAGACCATTGTCTTTTGTCAGGACCATTGGTCTCGGATTAAGATCATTGGTCTTGAATTAAGACCTTTGATCTCAGGTCAAGACCATTGGTCTAGGGTCAGGACCATGACTTAAAACTTAAAATTTCTAAAGATGAAACCTAATCAAATTAGAATGTTTCATGGGCTTTTTGATAAGGCAAATGAGCTCAGATTTGTCATTATAAGTACTTGTTAGAAATGGTTTCCAGTGTAAAATAATTTTGTCTTTAATAAGATTTTCCTAAATATGTTTCTATTTCCCAGAAATTGAGGATAACCTTCAAAAGATCTAAACTGTCTGAATTATCTTATTTCTCTTCCAAACCAATTCTGACCTTAATCTATTTACGTACTAACTCAAACCTTTAAATCTAGTTTCAACACTTCAAAAACAATCATTCAAGAGATTTATTCATGTTCTAATACTCAATTTAACACAATGTCATAAATTAAAAATTTAACTCATGTACAGTAAAACCTATTTCAAAATTTACATATAAATGAATTTTAAAACTTATAGATGGGTGTAATCCTTATCAAAACTCAAGAGAAATCCTTTGATGTGCTTGAAATTCTTGGACTTGAAGAATTCCTTAAATTAACTTCAACCCTAACTTTCTTCCTTCCTCCTTTTTGCCTTTTCTAGTCCAAAATTGGTACTAAATCAAATAGGAGAGGACGAGAAATCATTTGACAATGGTAATTTGAAAGACAATCGGTCAAATTTGAAGTGATTTGGCCGAGGGTTGAGAGAGAAATGCAGAAACGCATTTCTAAAAAATAAGAAAAATGAGAGTCGAATACACACTAGAAAAAATAGCAAATTATTTTATTTTGATACGTAAAGTTTTGTTGAGACCCCCTATTTTTTAAAAAATTTTAAAAATAATTATAAACTTTAGAAAACCTTCTTTTTAGTCTTTATATTTACAAAACAGGGTTACACCCTATGTGGGGTCCACTTTCTAAAATGATCACTCTTATCTTGATGAGGTGTCAAAATAAGATTAATCTCTATAATAAGATATGGATGATCCTAAAATCAAGAAAAATGATTAAAGTGAAGTCTTCAAATACTTTTTCATCAAATAGTTGGATATGATCAAACGACGAGGTGGTAACATACAAGTAGAACAAATTGTCCTAACAACCAAAGGTGTTGGTTGTGCCTTGTAACTATAAATAAAATAGTGAGAGTCTCATAAGACACACAAGTGAATTTAGAGGAATTAAGTGAGGTGAGTTTTTGAGAGTACTAGAGTTGTAATCATTTCTTAAAGAAAAATAAGAAAATATTGAAAGAGTTTTGCCTTTACAAATTATCATGTGTGCTTTCATTACTATTGTATGCTTATAATTATATAAAGAGAGAAAATAAATAATCCTCTATTTCGTGAAAAATTTGAGATTATTGATTAAATAAAGTTTCATGTATCGTAAGATTATCACGTATAAAAAGCCCCTTGTTACATAAGCCACCTCCTTCTCCACTTATGCGAGAAGGGTTAAGTTCTACTGTGTGGACAGAAACTCTTCGAAATTATCGGAGTAGAAATGGCTTGTAATACGTCCACGTATCAAGACAAGAGAAATAGACAATTTTAATTAATATGATTTATTTGCCTACTTGACTTCCAATGCATAAATATATATTAGAATTAATAGATGGAGTGTCTGGCTTTTTTTAAAATGCCCGATCATAGCCTTATTATAATAATTACTATTATATTCCTCTTTCTTCCATATGCTCCAAATGCTACATCTTTTGGAAAAATAAAACAAAATAAAATTAGATCATATATCTCTGTCATTGTACCTAAATAAAACTATATATTATTAAATATTTAGTAAGGATAATAAATTAACCTTCGAAAGTAATTCATCACAAAGAGAAAGTTGTGCAAGTTTTATGTGTAATAAATCCAATAATTGAGTAAGATTGTGATATATAACATATTATTATCTATTTTTAGGGTTTCAAGCTAATTTAGCTGACCATGTAGGCAGTAGTCTCAGGTAATGGAGAGTGGGGACTAGGTATTTTTTTTAATTAAAATTAAAATTAAATTATAGATTGAACCATGACTATATAAATTCAAAATTATATCCTTATAACATGTATGTATATATAAATTCAAATTTTATTTGACCCATGACTTACTCAATCTTCTCATGAAAGATGTTATGCAAAATTACATATTTTAAGAATTTAGGATAAGATTAGAGGCCTTGAATTTCATTAACAATATATATTGTTTATGTTTGCACAAATAAGGAAATTTTTAAGAGCTTGTTTTATTATTTTTTTTTTTTTTACCAAATGATGGGTTTAAAGATCAGTTTTGTGTAGGGATATAACCAGAAATTTATTTTCAGCTGGGCTAAAATTTTGTGGTGCAATTTTTAAAAATATAAAATTCAATTATTATTAATTCTGAATCAATACTTTCAACAAATTATCTTCTAATGTAAATAATTATATAGTTTATAAAAAATATATATATCATTTATTTTATTAAAAATACATGCTCTTTATCATTGTTGTGAAAATAAGAAGTGTCATTACTAGAAAATTTAATTTATGAATTAAATAGGTAGTTTTTTTATTATTTTTATTTTATTTTAAATAAACCTTAATATAATTCAAAAAGATAATACATATTCTAAAATTTATAGTAATGAAATATATCATTCTTTTAGAGTTTCAATTGTCTCCTTAAATTAATTTTCAATCTCAAAAGGAAATACAAATCGATTTTTATCTTATTAAAATAAGAAATATAAATTTTGCAAGTTAAACTAATTTAAGAAAAATATTGAAATAAATATATAATTAATAAATTTTATTGAGGTGAAAATGCTGAAATAATCTGACTCAACCTAACTCCAAAAATGAGTTAATTTCATTTCAAATTTATACTCTATAATATAGAATAGAAAAATCGAACTAAAAAAAAGTAAGTAACAATTTATGTTTCTTAGTGTTTTGAACAAATTTGATTTGTCTACTTAATTCAAAAACCCAAAACCCTTTATCTTCTTCTTCAACAATTCATTCAAAAGTTTCAATTTTAATTTACATCAAATACTAAAACTAAAACTTTGTATACGTTTCTATTTACAAAATCTATACAAATCGATATTTGTTATAAACAGAAACTTGTGAACCCAAAACACAAAATCATAATTTTGTATGAATTTTTTTGTTGAGTGGGAAAGAGCATAAGAAAAAGATAGGGACGTTGTTGTTCGAAAGTCTATATTTTAACCAAAAATAAAAATAAATTTTAGGATGGACTAAAATTACAACACATAAAAAAAACATGGCGATTCCCCTGTTTATTTTAACTTTTTTTTTTTTTATGTGGAGGCAAATGGGCCAAGAATAAAACCCGGCCCATTAAACTGTTATCTATGACCCCAAACAAGTAAATAGAAAACTTTAAGAAACAGCCCCCCAACTCCTGAAACCTGCGCTCTCTCTTGTAGACTTGCACGCCGACGACGAAAATCTCCTCTCTAGCGCGTCGCCGGACGCCGTTGATTTGCTAGCGTTTCAGCAAGTACGCTGTTGTCATTGTTCATACTATTGACTGTCTCTCTGAGTAACTTTATTTTTGTGGCTTTTGATTCTTTGTTTCATAAAAATTCTACATAATTAAGCTAAAATATTAACTTCTCGCATGTTTACAGTGTTGCTAGAAATTCTAGTTCTCAACAGTCTGTTTGGTTGCTAAGAATATGGTAACAATTAAATAAAACATTTAAGTTTTCACTTTTTTTTTTCTTGCTTTGCTAATAATATTGACGTTTTTTCATAATTTTTTGAAATTTATAATCTTTTGCGATTGTTTGAATTAAAAATTTTCATGTTTTAATTATTCCGTTTGGCAGTTTAACAGTTGATGAAGCTTAATTGAAAACAAATAATGGGTAAGTGCCTTTTAGCTACTTCACGTTTTGTTGGTTGCTTTTCAGTTCAACAGTTTAACCTTTCTTTTATTTTTAATAATTATGTTTTAGAGAAAAATATGGGACGCCGTGATAAGAGAAAAGAAGCTCGATTAGAGAAGAATCAAAGAAAACATCAAGCTTGGATAGAGCATCAGGTATAAGAAAATATGCTTTTCATTCTTTATTAAAATCTTTTTTGTTGGTTTATGAAGTGAGTTAAATTTAGTTATATGATTTTAATTTAATGATTACAGAAATCCCAGAAATTGAAGAGAAATTTTGGGGATGTTAAGTCGGAATATGTGAATAAATCTAAGGATTCATCAACTCAGACTGATTTAGGAGAAAATCAGAGCTCGAAGAAATCAAATTTATCAAAGAAAGCTGAGGTAGAATATACTTCATCTATGATGGGGAGAGGAAAGAAGAATCTTAGTACGAGAGCTGGGAAAACAAAGTTTGAAGAGTTTCTTGAAATGGATAGGCTGAGTGCTGGCATAAGTGCGGAGGAAGATTTGGAATTGGAAAGGAAACTTGCAAAGAAACTCAAGGTGAAAAGTGGAAAATTAAGGGGAGAGGATGATGGTATAAATGTGTTATTTAAAGGAATGCCATCTATTTTTGATTCGATTGAGGGAGAAGAAGAAGTCTCTGATTCTGAAGAATTTCCTATCAAGAAGAAACATAAAAAGCAAAAGCCATTGGAGCAAGGGCTAGATGGTGAGGTTGAAGGTGATTTAGAAGTCGGAGTGCCTGAGTCAGACGAAAACAATGGTGCAAAGGAGTCTTGGGAAGAAGTTTCTGCCATGGTGCCTTCATGTAAGAAACGACAGAAGAAAAAGTTGTTAGAGCAAGGAGAAGACAACAATGTGATTGGAGAGACTGTTATTGGTGTATCCAACCCTGTTGAAACCCACGATGCTGAGGTGACGTTGGTGGAAAGTCCTGCCAGGAAACCTGCATTTCAAAGCGCTGTAAAGTATGTTGCTCCCCACCTGAGATCCCATACAGGAAATGAGTCAGAAGAGCATATTCAAATCCGTAGAAGGATTCGAGGTGTGATAATTGATCTTTTATTTTGAACTTTAAAATTTTTATCTTTGTATTGATCTGTTTGGGAATGTTTCAGGTCTTTTGAATAGACTGTCTGAATCTAATGTGGAATCGATTACTGGAGAAATGTCCACAATCATTCTTGTAAGTAGACATTCTATTATACCTTATGTGTTCTGTATCTTTTTGTATGATGACTTATTGAAATCTTATTGGGAGGATAGTTGCAACCATTTTTGTACTATACTTTGTACATTTCTGTCACAGCTTAAAAGAATTTAAATTCTGAAATTGTTTTGTTTGTTTGGTCAAACTTTTAGCCTGTGAGATCTGTATAGGTAGAGGAAAAGTCCTTGGTTGCCAGGTTTTTGGTTTCACTGGAGCATTACAATCAATTTATTGTATTGTTGATTGAGACTATGGATTGAATAGTGAATCTCATAAATTTTCTAGCGTCACGTGTTCAAGCAACTAATTTGCAGTTACTGATTTAGAATTATAAATTAACTCTTCAATCTTACCTGTTTGCAGTCTGTTGGCCGCAGCTTTGGTTCTCAGATTATTACTGAGGAAGTATTGGCATCTTGTTCTAGTGGTCCCCGAGGCAATGAACAGTTACGAAATTCTACATTTATTCTTATTTATATCTCCTTTCCCCTACTCTTGATTGAAGTCATGTCTGTCTAATTGGATACCATGATAGTAAATTGACTATAACTTGCCGCTGAATATTATTTATTCCTGCTATTTGTGTATGAATTTTAGTATAACAAACAGGCTGCTTTGACAGCTGCCGAAAAGCTTTCTGCATTTCACCAATGTAGGTTTAAGCATATTCTTTTGTATCTTACTGATTTTTCTGTGAAATTTTATTTCAGGATCCTAATTTATCACTGTGTCTCATTGCCCTTCTGTTTGAGATTGGCCAAAAGATAAATTGTATAATGTGGAAAGTAACTTTGATCTAGTCAGGTTGTCTGAAGTATCAGTGTGGAGCTCTTTTAATATGTATGGCTTGCACTAGAAACAGCTGTCAGTTATATTTAATTCCATCTGTTGTATGGAATCTGGCATATTAGGAAGTCAAATTTGTTGTGATTTTTTATCTTCCTTATTGTTCATGTGAATGAGTTGTATGTTCCTACACTATTTTTATTGTTGGAAAAGATACTTTATTCCGTGGAGCTCTTTAGGACAACATTTTGTCTGGTCTGTAGTCTCACTATGTTTGTAACATTAGCTTATTATGATGCATCATTAGATGTAAAGTTTGGCCTCTTTAATTTTACATGTTTTTACTTCTTATTTCAGTTTTATATATAATTGACATTTTGCATGTTCTTTATGTAGGTATGCTGCTGTTTTCGCTGCTTTTGTTGCAGGCATGGCTTGTTTGGTTGGGATTGACTTTAGTGCAAAGCTTATGGCTTCACTTGCCAAGTCTTTTGAGGTTTGACTTGCAAATTTGTGAAGAATTACATCACCATTAAAAGTTTACTTTATTGATTTTTTTTTCAAGATAAATTAATAATTTTAGTCTATTAAAGTCACTCCTGTACACACTAGTATAACAAACTAACTGAAGGCAGTTTTTTGTTTTGTTTCCAGAATGAGTACCTCAAAGAAGACAATCTTTCCTTGCGAAATCTCACTCTTTTGCTTTCCTATTTATGCATATTTGGAGTTTGCTCAAGGTAAGTAATCTGCACTAAACAGGCCAACTGACTTTAGTGAGACATGCATCCTTTTTACCATAAAAGTGGTCCATCTTTGAAAATAGGCACTATTTAAGAAATTGCTAAGTTTATGCAGCACTGTAATCATATGTCTGGCAACAGTGCTGCCTAAAAGCTTTAGATACTAAAGATCTAACTTGAGCTAGATTTCTCAAATCAAACCTCAAACATCCTCTTTTACTGACGAAACAAAACCAATTACTTGAGTTTATCATGTTTGGAAAGTTCTCGGTATCTGCAATTAGTAGCTAAGTACCTAAATTGAGTTCCATTCGTTATACAGATTGTTGGTAGATGTTTTATAGCATAAATATATAGGTTTTTTTCCCCATAATATTGATTGAATTCTGTTTCACTTAGCTTGTCCTTTAATTTGGTTGTCAAGTGTTGGACAACCATATTCTAATAGCAGTGTTTCTGATTATGTATCAGTGAGTTGATATATGACTTTCTCATCATGTTGAGCAAGCGGTTGGCAGAGATTGATGTCTCTACTATCTTGACAATCTTACAATGTAAGCTTTGTTTTGAGTATTCATATTTCCTTCTTTATGTATTTGGTTTTTGCTTTTGTTAATTCTTGTCACCAATCATGCTTAAGTTTATTTGAGAATCTTTGGAGATCCACTCTTTGATAGAGAATTGGATTTGAAGTTTAGAACTACCCAGAACTACTTATTTTTTGCCTTGTGTTATCCTTTCCACATGTTCTTGCTGCCATGATTTTAATTCTACATAAACTATTGTTCACTGTTTGCATACTGCTATTTGTATTAGCATAATGTCATTGCACCGGCATGTCACCACACAAATTTCTCAAAACCGGTGAATCAGAATACAATTTCTAATTTGTACTGCTGTTGATTGAAAAGGCTGTGGGTTGAAAATAAGGGGCGATGATCCTGCTGCTATGAAAGATTTTATTCTTAGTGTTCAGAATAGAGCGAATGAGCTGAAGGCTTCCTCTGGAGATGGCCAAAATATAAATGGCAAAAGGGTAAGATAATTATGAATTATGTATTCAAACATTTTGCTTACTACTTTTGAATGCTAATTTTGAATATCTTGCTTGGTAATTTGTGCAGATGGAGTTCATGCTTGAAACCATATTGGACATCAAGAACAACAAGAAAAGGCCTAAAGAGGATACCGTGCAAAACGTGCGAATAAAGAAATGGCTACAAAAGGTATTTGTAGTTAAAGAAGACTTTGTGTGTATGTGTGTGTGTGCGCGTTTGTTGACTTCTTTGCCTTAAAGGGGAGTCAAACTTCTCACTGTTTCTTTAGAGAGAACTATCCATGGAATTATGTCAGAATTTGTCAGCGCATTTACTTGCATCATAGATGTCTTTGCTTCAAATCTGGCAACTTTGGTCTGGCTGAGCTTGATGCTAATTTATTTCTTTTATTCACTTGGGAAGACTATATATATACACAGGTCTTAAGTAAAATGAAGAAAAGAAAGTGAAGTAGAAGGTAAAGAAATTACCCAGTGATTACCATAAGCTAAAGTTTAGTAGAATAAAATAATATAGGATCTTCTGTTTTCAGCTGAGGTGAGATTTGTAATTCACTACAAAATGTTGAGAAACAGAAAAGTGGCTAGATTTTTATTGCATGGTTCATACATCAGACCCCTTTAGGCCTCTTACTTCAGATGTTATATCTCACGAGTTTCCTGTCTACTAAAGGTTGTAGGATCCGTTGGTTTGTTTTGAATCCTGTGCATGTGCCACAGGATTTTTTGATTGTCAAAAACAGAGAGAGAGAGAGAGAGAGAGAGAGAGAGAGAGAGAGAGAGAGCAACAAGATTGTATTTTAAGACATTGAACTTTTCTGATGGAAGTTTTATCTCTTTTCTCTTTCTGTATTGTAATGTCGTGGTATTTGCAGTTAAGAGTTGAAGACATTTTGATAAGAGGGCTTAAGTGGAACAAGTTGCTTGACCCTGACAAAAGGGGCCAGTGGTGGCTGTCCGGTGAAACGGCTGCCAAAACGGAAAATGTGGAAGAGGTTGCTAGCACAATTGATAAAGAGGTTCTTGAAGCCCAGAAAATGCTGCAGCTTGCTGCTGCACAAAGAATGAATACTGATGCTAGAAGAGCAATCTTTTGTATTATTATGAGTGGGGAGGATTACATCGATGCATTCGAGAAGCTTCTAAGGCTTGATTTGCCTGCAAAACAGGTGGGCATTCCTTGATTTTTCTCTTTTCTTCGCTCTCATCAACTTCTTTTAGTTGTACTACTTCACCCTACTATACTTATATTTGCATGTCTACAGGACCGAGAGATTATACGGGTTCTTGTGGAGTGTTGTTTGCAAGAGAAAGTTTTTAACAAATATTACACTGTACTGGCGTCCAAATTGTGTGAGCATGACAAAAACCACAAGTTTACATTACAGGTAAAACTCTCTCACATTATTTGAAGCAATGGCTTCACTCTCTTTTAGAAATTTTTAATCTTCCGTCTGGTATGATTGCAGTTTTGCCTTTGGGACCACTTCAAGGAGTTGGAGTCAATGCCGCTTATAAGATCAATGCACCTAGCAAAATTTGTGGCTGAGATGATTGCCTCTTTTAGTCTCTCCCTTTCTGTCTTAAAAAGTATAGACTTCAGTGACCCCAACGTGCTGACTCCAAAGAGAATCATGCATTTCAGGATGCTATTTGAGGCCACTTTTGAGTATCCTGATAAGCTCATATGGAATATGTTCACACGAATAGCCGTCACCCCTGAGCTTGAAACACTTAGAAGTGGCATCGAGTTTTTTGTAAAAGAGTACATTGTGAGAACCAACAAAAAATTCACTAATAAATTCAAGATTGCGAAGAAAGCCCTTAATAATACGGAAGGAATCCTTATGTGAGTTGATATTTATGTCCAAGAAAAAATTTTGTGGTTTTATTTTCTTCGGCTAATTATAGTAGAAGTGTGTTTGACTTGTCATTGAATCAAGAACTTGTTAATGGATGAGTTGATGATGATTGATTATAGAAAAATAGAGTTATGTAAGAGTTTGACCATTTTTTTCTCCCACATTTTGGTAATATCACAACAGTTGGTCTCATTGAAGCATCATTGCCGCGATCTGTGACCATAAACCAAGTTTTTACCAATCTACATGAAAGAATGTGGTTGCTTTCTTCATCCCACAGATATTAACTTTCTCCTTATTGTGAATATATATAGAATCGCACGTGGATTGTGAGGAAATACTCAGATTTTACTTGAAAATTAATATTTATCAATCATTCGTCCACTGGCATTGTACAAAAGAATGAATATTTCTGAAATTTGTAACTTGTTACTCACAATCATTCATTGTAAGACCATTTTATTTGATATTTCTTAAATTTGTAACTTATTACTAGACAATCATTCATTATAAAACCATCAGATCGAATTAATTCACAATTTTATATGGGAACATCACAGAATCTCCAAGGACTACTAGCTTTAGTTTTACAGCAGTTGAAAAAGCCCAAGATCTCTATCAAATGCTAGTGGGATTCATGTTGCCCCCGTTGGTTCTAGTTACTAAATGTGAAGACTGAAAATGGAATTGACTGGATAATAGCCAGCATCAGGTTACAAATTTGACTGTACCTCGTATATTTGTTTCAGCCTCCATGAAACAATACAATCTTAAACAGCATATGCTAGTTTCAGAGATCAGGAATGCATTATTTGAGAAATATTAAGCAATCCTGTTATATTACATAACAATGTACTCACTAATGTAACTCCGGGTTTCAATTACATAACAAGAGCTCTACAACTACACTAATAGCAACGAAATCTCTAAGCTAACAGATTCTATTACCCGTTTGATTGAGATCCAAGCTTCAAAGCAACCCAACTATTGTCCCTGTGCAGCACCGTGCTACCCTCAGGAAATTTCATGTTTGGCACATATGGAAAAACTTTAATTCTGTTGCCGGTGAACGTATCCTTTCTGACAAACTGCCCTGTACTAGAATCCACAACAGGATTAACGGAGCTATCAGAAGACAAAGAAGATGGAGACAGGCCATTTTCAGCCATAGAGGGGACAGAGAGGTCAGATAAAGATGAATCACTTCTCTGAGTAATGATCTCTGGTTGTGGAAACTGACTTAGGAAATCATAATTGCTGACTTCGGCATTCACTGTAGCCAATTCTGAGAGAAATGGATATCATAAGTAAAAACACAATTTGTCTACTGAAGAACAAAAGACAGAATCGGAATGATGTTGTCATTAACTAGAAACTACATGAGATAAGTTTCTACAGGAAAAAATCAAGGCATTGGCACTTGATGAGTAACATAAAATTTGTGATTAAGATTGTATTTGAAGCTGAAAACTCAAAGTTTCCAATTTGTTACTACATTAGTCTTGTTCTGTTACATCATTGTCAGTGAGATGTCAAGATATTGTAAACGTAAATTGAGTTCGTCGCATATAAATAGAGCAATATGTGAATATCAATAGTTAATGATTGTTTTTGATCCAACTCATACAATTGCTATATATGCAAATAATTTACTCATTTTTACTTTAATTATCCGTATTAAGACTTCATAAAATTGGATCAAAAGTGATCCTTCACCCAGATCATCTATCACAATTACTATATTCTTTAGAGATTCAAAATAAAGTTCACCTCTGTTTTCCTCAGGTTGCTGCTTTGGAATGTAACTGGGATTGAAAACCATGCAGCCTGCAGGTTTGACATAATGGTACAGATCAGCAGTAACATTTGATTGCAAACTGCGAGATGAGTAGTCAGCTTGTGCTTGGTTGGCAGGGGAAACCCATGTAGGACTGTGACATGGATTACCTGAACCTAAAAAAATAATGTCCAGTCAAGCATTAAAATAGACTGATATGATCTCAAGGCAACCATAAGCATGCAGATTTTCATGCAACCTAGATTTTTAAATTTCTCTTTTCTCGTTCTTGAAATTTGTTAATACCTAAAACATCACTTTATAAACTTATATAAGAGAATATTATGATGCTGCAACAAATTCCCACAGTATATTTGTAGATTAATGTTTCATAGTACTGGTTCCCCCACTATATTGTAATCCTAATTGGAATGGTCATCCTTTCTTATCAAAATTCATCTCACACAAACCACTACTACTGAATTTCTGTAAGAAAGACCTAAAAATTTGCACTCAGGAAGCAGATGTAAATTAGACCATCTAGGATTTAGGATATGGGCCCCACTTAAACCAAGCACTGCAAAGGTAAACCAGATGTTCCAGCACCTCTATTCAGAAAGGGACTATCATTCTCAATTTAAATTTGAACTTTTCCATTAGCCTAGTCACCCTCTATTTATGTTTGAAATTCGAATTTTCAAACATAAACCACAGTGCATCTGTTTACAGTTCAACATTTTCACTTGAACTGTGACGTGTCCACAGAAACATCCTCATTTCATAGACATGTTATATACATTAATCGACCAACAGCCCATAGCTTCTTTAACTTGCAAAGCATGAGCCACTTCATTTTTACTCCATTAATGGAGTTCTAAATCTTTTTTCAGTGTATGAATTGCCAGATTCAAATTTAATTAAGTTGCACTGGTAAAATTATGAAGAAACAAATTTAAAATGCAATGTTTCAATATTTTTCCTTTATAACATTAATTTCCTTGCACACTGAAAACAAAAAATAACTACCTTAAAATTATTAAAGAAAAATTGTAGCACACAATATATATCATGAAAAGTTTTGGGAACTTCAACAATATGAGTAAAAAAATAAGAAAGTTCAGAAGAAAATAAAACAAAGAAATGGTGTACATATGTGAGAATGTATTGTTAGCCTAAAATAACCTAGAAATCTCAATTCCAAAATAATTGTGTTCAAATTGAAAGGTTTAACATGATATAACTATGATAAAAAATAAATTACTTCAAAATAATCCCATTATTACTTTGATCAAGCACTTTTAAAAATTCTCTGTCTGTAATTACTCACAAATTTCGTAAGATGCCATGTTTATATGTATTCCATTGGTCAATTTATAAGACATACTTTAAATAGTAGGATAACTTAAAAAAGGACAACACTCGGAGTTAATATGAAGCTTATAGATATAATTGAGGGACAGACGAGAAAAGTAACATATTCAGCAACATACGCTCTTTTAGCCTCATATAAGCAACTTTTGCTGCACTCATCTCTGCTAGCTTCTTGGTCTTTGCATCTTGTCCAGAAAAAACTTCTCCTTCTACCTCCACAGTTGAAACAAAAGTTGGTTGATGAGATTCGCCAGAGTGTTGCGTATTATAAACTGGCAAAGCATAACCTTCTTTCTGAGCCAATTCTTGTAAAAGGTTCTTGCACAGAGCAGAGTCATCCTGGAAAAATATATATTTTAACAAAATAGGTGAACATTAAAGAGGAGAGAAAACTACTAATAAAAACTCGTGAATCATTCACAACAATTAATTAGAAGACTAGCCTGTTGAAATTTATCCGATGATAATGACATGAAAGCAATTTTTGCTGTTTCATGCTCAGCTTCCTTTGATGTGGGAAAACACTGGGGACTCTCATAAGTTCGTCCATCAATTGTGACCTGACACTTAAAGCGACTAGCATGAGGAGGACCTTCCGGCTCACAAGAATATATTGGAAGAGGGAGATTTCTCTTTTGAGCATAATACTGCAGCTGGCTTTTGTACAGGTGTTGCATTTCTATAATTCAAAAACAAATTAAAAACTATAAGACACAACTATAAGACACATGATGTCTTCTCATAAACAATTGATAATTGTTATATTTACTAATTTGTTGACCACAAAAGAAAAAACCAGAAATCACAAGTTCGGGATGCAAGGAGAATAGGATGTCATATCAATAAAAACATCAGTTAGCATAATGGTGGTGGCTGAGTCGCCTTGGGCAAAGGAAAGTCCGACCTTAACCTGCCCCACTTCTTAAAAAGTGCCCTTAATCCTCACCCCACACTCAAATCAGGACTGCCATCTTTCCTAATTCCTGCCATAGCAGGACAGGAATCCCCACCTTCAATCTGCCCCTGTCCTGCCAGTAAATATTTCGACTAAACACCAGCAAAACCCCCCCAAAAGTATCAATAAAACCAACAAGCTAAATTCTCAATCAAAATAGTTATACCAAACCAAATCTAAGAAATTGAACAGACAAAATAAGCACCGAATAAGATAAATTCATCCCTGAAAACCAGAAACCATCACATGAAAAAAATCATGATGAGTGGGGATGAGAGCAGTTGAGGATCAAAGAAGAGGAAGACAGACGTACCAAAGAGAAAGAGAGATGAGATCAACTGCTTAAAAAAGGTAGCGGCAGAGAGGAAACCAAGTGAGAACAAAACCCTGACTTAATTTATGATGTTACTTGGGAAAGGAAATATACACATATTATGGTATTTATTATAACAAGAACACGTGGGAGAGTGGCTGGCAAAAAGAAAAAATAAAAATCTGTCTTTACCCCAACCCCACCACATTAGTTGTTTAATAGACAAAATGCTGAGCCCAATCGGCTTGGTGTTTCAACTGCACAAATGCTGAATATAAAGCAGTGCAGACACTGGAAAATTTCAAGTTTCATTACATATACTTCCTTGATGATATTCTTTTACTTCTATTCACTCATCTGAGGTACAATGTGAAAGCTGCAAATAACATAGGCATTGAAGGACTGAAAGATTGATACTGCTCTCAGTTTATACTCACATTTAGCATTAACTTGGAGCTCGGTAAAATTTTATCTTTTAAATTGTTATAAAAATAACATAAATGCCCCACCTAATTTGTTTATTTGCGATAAATTTATGCCTGTATATTATTTGATATTCCCATTCAACATTACCATACATAGCATTAATAAATTCCAGCATTCAATTTTATATATACCCGACCATTTGCTATCTGAAAATGATTTTTTACATAAAATAGAAATTGATAGGTGGAAAGAAAAAACCAATCAAGACACACCAAATTGAACTTAGAAGAAGAGACTAAATGAAAACATATAACAGTCCAATTTTAGTTGAGGTCAAAAATTAGAACTTCACAGGGACAACAGAGCATGAGGAGCATGAATCATACTTTTAAAAAAAAATAAAAATAGCATAAATGATATTGAAGCTCTCCAATTCACAAGTTGGAAGTAGAACTATTCAACAATTCACGTCATATGCTTCATCTTTTCCCTAGTGCATCTATGTTAAGGTCCCTTCCATCCTTCATCTTTTGACATCATCATAATGGAAAAGTTGGTATACAAAATGCAACAGTATATGCATGATCAATCATAACCATGCTAGAACCAATAAAGCAAACAATATAAATGTAGAAAATAAGGTACAGAAAAGAAATGATACTAAAATTAGTTAGCTGACCTCTTGATTTGAACACATCATCGACAGTTGAGATGGTTGCATTGACCTGAGTTGTTTGATCTGTTTCTCGTGCATCTAATTGTACTGTGCTTCCACTCGAAGAACCTACAAAAATTATTACAATCTGATATAAAGGCAAAGAAAAGTTTTCAACAAAAAGCTAATAACTCTGGAACCCTGTTTCAAACCTATGATATTTCATTCATCTTCCGCCCCCTTTAAAGTAGTGTTTGCAGAAATGAGAAGTTTCGAGAAAAAGAAAACATACTAAACCTACTTAAGATCTACAAATGTAACACGGTATAGATACCCAATGCTATACCTAAAACATGCAATAAAGAAGCCATTGTTTTACTTAGCTATCAATTAATCAGGCCATCTGTTAAAATGAGATTAACATGCAATAAAAAGTGAGATTTACATCCAAGGCATGTTTTTAACCCAAACAGCAATATTTATTTAATCAACATTTGCAATGCTTAAACTACAAGCATACAAAATACATACAGCCATTGAGTAGAAAATGGAAATAGCATACAAGAATAAAAAAACGCAACCAAGAAGCAAGCTCTTCCGAAATATCACAATTGATATAAAATAGGGCCTTATAATTCAATTGTATCGTAAATATAAAAGCAAAAGTTGGCCAATAAATCATTCACTTAGCCACATAATATACATTCCAACATAATATGCCCCATAATTCTCCACCACAACACCTAGAAACAAAATTCAAGGTGGCACAGTGCAACCAAAAAAATATTTACTCTTACTTTTTACTAACAATATTAGATTAATCAAAGTCAAATTCCTGTTCTAAGGAAATCACAACAGCACAATCACCCATTGTTGCCCCTGCCAAAGCAGGCCAGGCATCGGGCACATGGGCTATACTACTCAAGGCCACACCTGTGCATAAAATGCCATATTCAAGACTTCATTAGCCTATTCTATCCTCGAATTCTCTCAACAACCAAACCGAGCACCACATGCCAATTCTAACACTTTCCAAAAAGATGACAAACTATTTCAAATTTAACTTGCTACATTATAACACAACATTAAATACAAAAATCAAATGCCATCAATTCTCTCTACAATTTTCCCGCTTTATCTCGGCAACCAAACAGAGTAGTAACTTCAAATCTCACAACACCCCCAATAACAACAACCAAATTACCACAAAAATAAAAAATAATTCAATTTCTTAATTGTCATTATTCTTATTCACATTACCGCCAGAAGATGAAAGGGCAAGGCCAGGGAGAGACGGACGGGAAGGAGGAGAAGAGAAATGTTCGAAAGCGATTCTGGCGGCGTCATTTTGTGCCTCCTTGGACGACTTACAGAGATTATGAGAAGTGAAAGAGAGGCTGTTAACGGTGACAGTTGCCTGAAAGCGAGGGTTGTGGTCAAGGCCATGTTTTACTGAAGTGTATTCTGGCAAGTTCCATAATTTCTGGTGACAAAGCTCTTGTAGCTTCGATTTGAACATCTTTCGTCTGTTTCGGTGACTGCGAAATGAAAGTGACGGAGAGGCTGCGTGAATTTGGATTAACGGAATTAACTATGTACCCAAACCAACGCTTAAAGTGCTAACTACTTAAGCTAAGCATTAAATGAAAATTAAATGAAATGACGCCGTTTATTTGAAAAAATTTATCATTTCTAAATTTATATTATTAAAAAATAAAAAATAGTATCTTCAATATTTAAAATTTAGAGAAAATAGCAATAAATTACTATATTATTTCATATGCGTCCAAGCCATGCGTAACGGCCCTTGCCTGGCGTGGTCATAATCTTACACGAGTCCGTCTAATCTACTGAGTCATAATCATTACAGGTCAAAGTAGATCACAACTCTCTAGATGGAAATCTATCCCTTATGAACCTCACTCGAGAAATTTTTAGGACTTTATTCCTTCTCCACAAAAAAGTTCGTCCCCCCATTCTTTGAACCTAAAATTTCCACTTTAAGTAGAATTATAGTAGCGAGTGAGTATCAATTCTTCCATTTTAAGCCAAACCACTTGTGGCTACCAACAAGTCATGTGCTGGGTAGCTATTTTATCTGACAACATGCTAATACTTAATTCTAATGAAACAAATTTAGTATGCCTCTTATATTTAAAACAGATTTGATATGTTTTTTAATAAGTTTGAGATAGGGTTTGAAAAAAAATAAAAATTTGTAACCAATTTGACACAGGTACGAAACGAATAAATATTTATGAGTATCCTTTAATTGTATTCACAAATATATAATTTTTTTATTTTAATAAAAGTGTCAAAATGACATTTAATTTCTCTCTTGCATATATATATATATGTGTGTGTGTGCGCGCGCGCGTGCGCGTATGTGTAGGGATGACAATGGATCGAGGATGGTTATCCCTGTTTTAAAGTGGGGATCACCACCCCTGTTTATCAATATTAAATAAATAAATAAAAATTCATAAAAAATATTAACAAAATCAAATAATAAATTAACGTGTATAAATAAATTATTTATTTTAATTTATATACAAACATTAACAAATTAATGTGTCGATAAATTATAAAATCAATTCTTAATAAAATGACAAAAAAAACTAAATTTAAAAAAATTAAATTAAATTAAATCTTTAGAGTTCAATTAAATTTTGCATTAATTTTTGTACAAAAAAATATTAAATCTTCTTATTAATTTTATAGAAAAAAAAATATTTTGTTTGGTAGATAAGAAAATATAATCTTAAAACTTTTTTTTCCTTTATTATTCTTATATTAATATACTAAAATATTTAATTTAATTATTATGATTGGTCATTTAATTTAATATCAACTAATTATTATATTTTTATTTTGATAATTTTTAAATGATAAAAAAATTAATCTAATTATATATATATATATTAATTTTAAATATATTATAATATAAAAATAGAGAAGCGAGACCGGGATCAAGGATTGCCCAATCCTTATCCCTATCCCACTTTGAAAACAAGATGGGATTCATTCTCATCCCCATCCTCGCTCGTTTTCAAGTTCTAGGACGAAATCGTCCCCAATCCTCTCCCCAAGCGGTAAGGGATAAAAGTTTTTGTCATCCCTCTATATATATATATATATATCACATACCAGTAAATTAATATCATAATGGGATAGAAGTAAGGATATCCTACCACTATAAATCTCATATAAAACCTGTAATGCAGATGAATATAAATTATATTTCTGAGCTTATACACATATACTAAGGGCTCCATGCCCATTTATGAACTCATACACATATATTAACGACTTCATGCCCATCGTAATATACAAAAATCATACCATAATGCGTATATATTATTAGGCATTATGCCAAATATACAAAATAGACAAAAATAATAATTCCTGCGTGATTTTATGGAGAATCTGGAATCACAATGTTCTTTACGAATATTTCTTAAAATCCTCGTCTAGAAAGAAATTCTGCAATCACTGAAAATTGTGGTGGGGTAAGTCTGGGGAAAAACTTTGTGAGTGGATAATGAAATGAAAATTTTAAGTAAATTCATTTTCGACATAAAATATGTTTAAAGTTAAAATTAATTTCAAACAGAAATCATACTAACAGGACATCCACTGAATATTATAATAATTTTTAAAATTATCATTTTAAATAGTCAAATAAGAACATAATAATATGCAGGGACGTGTACAGATTTCGAGTCAGATATCAGACCACCTTTCGCCCCATACTTCTCATATGTACCGATACCTCCATAGAACAAAAATCAGAATGTGTTTTCAAAACACATAAACTTTCCCCCTTATGTCTCACAACTAGGATTAAATAAAAATTGAAATAATGGCTAGCATACTGTCAGAAATACATAAATCAAAAATAAAATACAATAGCCGCCTCCTGCTCTCAAAATCAATATTTCAACAACTCCTCCACAACAATATATATAGTTCAAAGTAAATCTCATTTTTCATATAAAGCAAAATATAAATCAATTTATAAATAAGCTATTCCTTATTTCGTAAAACATTAAGTTTTATAAAACAGTTTTAAAGAAATGAAAAGCATGTAAAAATTTGCTCACAAGTGTTGCAAAAAACAAAACAGAAATTCGATCACTAAGAGTTGGATGGCCGTTCCCTCAGCGTTTCTATAACACATTTATACTAATTATTAACATAATAATTGAAGTATACATACTTAAAATTTAAGTACGACATTGATGTACAATAAAATTTTTCCTCCTTTTTGAATTTTATTTTCATCTACAATCCGAATCGAATGATTAGAAATCGAAGTATTGATTATACCTAATTCATTATTACTAACCAATTTCGCATAATAATACATTATTTTGAAAAATAATTAAATGCAACACTACTGTCACTATTCATAACTTCCGATAAAAATTTAATTTTACCTAATCAACAGCTAATCGATTTAATTATAATCTAAACAAGTATAATAAAAAAAAATATCCGTGATGAACAATAATATCGTGATAAACAGTAACTCTGTGATAAACAGTAATTATGTTCAAAAAATATAAAAATACGATAACAGCGATGCAAGAAATCATACCGATGGATCAATTTAACCCTAAGACGTCCGAATTGCGAGTAATTTCGAAAATCTCCAAATTATGAATAGTAATACTATTCTCCTCTCAACTAAATCGTCGAACAAATTGCTCAAATAAAGTTCCTAGAGTATAGCCCGTGTCATGTATGTATGATTTATAGTAAGAAATAGGATTTTAATCAGTTGAAGATTGAGTAATTTGGAGAAATTTGAAAAAAAAATTTAAACAGGAAACAAAAGGAAGCTTACGAGAAAATGAAGGAGAAATGAGATGGCTTGTTTTCTGCCCAGCTGAAATAGAGATTAAAATGTGTATAAATTACTAATTTACCCATGAAAATTTTAAAATGAAATTAAATGAAAAGGGTAAATATGTTAATTACTATTTTTTTTTTACACATATACTATGTTTCAGGCTTCGATTCTCTCTCATCTGACTTCGGATTCTACTCAAATTTAATTCATATTGATCATTATCAAGTCCTCTTTCATTTGAAATAAACTATTTGTCAATCGAATTCTTTAATCAACACCAGTTTTCGTTTGAAGGTCGAGTGCGTTGATAGAGCTTTAAGAAAAAATTTTCTAAACTTTACAAATTATTATCAAATCACTTTCAATAACTAATTAAACATTAACACAAAGTTAGTAGCTCTGTTTTCAATACCCCGACATAAATTTATAAAATAACAAAATTGTCTCTCGTGTATAAATGACTAAAATACCTTTAGTTTAAATTTTAAAGTATTACAATATATATATATATATATATATTATAAAAGATTTAGTTTTTAAACTAATATTCTTTTTAATAATATTTTGTTAAAAAAAGAGAAAATTGTTACAAATGTGAATTAGATGGCTTGTTAGTATTGTTTTACATTTAGTCTTGTAAGAGTTAGGTACTTGACACTTAAAATCTCTCTTGTATATTTGCGTGTGTGAAAAAAGATTTATAATTGGAAAAACACAAAAACACCTTTATTTTTGTAAAATTATTTTTCTTTTGTTTTTCCTTGAAATTATTTTGTTTCATATAGAAAAAAAAAATTATTTATGCTTTCGATATCTCCACACTTGTATTAATTCGTGTTTGATATTGCTTTCTAAATGGTATTTTTGAATTTCTTTTTAAAAAATGAAATAATGTTATTTTTTATAATTTGAATGTCTATTTGTAACTATGTTTATATGAATGTAGTAATTAAATTAAATTGCATTTTTTTAACTACTATAATTTTTAAATGATTGAATTTCTAATTAAAAATCTTTTTTATACATAAACTATGCACTAAATTAATTGATTTTAAAGTTAAAAATAATACAAGTGCAGTTGAAAAGACAAAAAATTAACTAAAAATTTACAAATATATACACAGATCTAGTAAACTTAATTATCTATTTAAGCGAGTGTGATAATGAAATATCAAATTTGCTATGAGTTTGATATAAATTTGATATTAAATTTTTTTAATAAATGTGGATGCGAGTTTAGAGATATCCGTCTCAAACTCGATCTATTACCCCTAATCTTGTGACCCTAACTTAACAACATTTTTTTTTTTATGATTTAAGTGAGTCAAATATAGGAACTAATCAAAATCCATCAAGTCAATGGAATGGATTCTCGAAATAATTGAGTGTTTGTTCATTTGGTCAAATAAAAATTCTATTATTTATGTAAATTGAATGATTGTGCATTTGATTCCTAATATTCTATAAGTGAAATCCTTATTTTATTGTTCTTGGTTTGATTCATAGCATTTTATAAGTAGAATTCTTATTTCACTCGGGTTGAAATTTGTGGTGATAGTTGTGCCCAAACATGTTGGAGTTGTTTTTGATTTTGAATAATTAAATGTGAAATAAATATAAAATTAAAAAAATACTTTTCTTTAATTTAATTTTATATAATTATGATATTACCCTTATATTAATTTCTGAGAAATTAAACTAAGCTTTCAAGTATCCCACTAATCAAGAATTTCGTAATGAAAGTGCTAAAAAAATGATAAAATTCGCATGCGTTTATCTATTTTAGTATTTTTAATCTTTTTTTAAATGAATTTATTAAAATATTTAATATTTTCAATAAATACTTTTAAGATTATTTTAATTAGTATGTAATTATATATTAATTTAAAAATGATATAGAATACTAATTAAATTAGATTAGATTTTGTATAAAGTTAATAATAAATATAAATATTTATTTAATACTAATTAATTAGTATTCCCAAAAATCATGTGTTCGGCTGTTGGTAACCTTTTATCGAATATGTTGAGGACGCTCACATTTGGAGATTTGTGGGCTCGGAGATAAAGCCAATTTGAAAATGATGTAGACGCCTTCAACATATTCGACTATGTTGTAAAATGATATAAGAATAATAAATCACGCGTATATATTTTTCATATATTACATTATAATAATTTTGATGTGATTAATGTGCTTTAAATTTTTATTAAATAAATTCAAACAAAATCATAGAATAAAATTTTAGATTAATTAAGTTTACGTGTATAAAATATGAAAATATGTTCGAAAAATCGGACTATTATGCTAAAATAGAAACACATGCTACAAATATATATATATATATAT
>JAXCLQ010000006.1:13654715-13679952 GCA_035584115.1 Cedrela odorata | reverse complement strand
AACACAACACAATATATTATATTTTTAAAATAAAAAATCTATTCATACTGAAAGGATCACGTGATATTGATATATATTAACAAGTGTTGTTAATAAATGTATTTGGTATTTTAAAAATTAATTATTATATATTTTTGCATAAATTATTTTTTTTTAACTAAATGCGTATTTAACTAAGACTCAATTTGGAATTTTTGTTGGAATCATAAGAGTTAACACGTAATTTTGAATAATTAAAATTCAATTTTGATGCATAATTTAAAATTATTTTTTTGATTAAATTATCTCATTTTACTTCTAATTATTTTTAAAATAATTAAAGAATTATATTTTAAAATTTTTGAATGAGCATTCAAAATATCAAATACAAATTGAATTATATAAGTAATGGGCAGACATTTATTTTCTTTTTAAAAATGAATTTTGATGTTTAAGAAATTAGAAAAAGTTATAGCACACTGTTTACTTTCTTCTCCAACCTTAGAGTGAACTGGGCCAAAAGTGACCAAATTGGCACCTTTGAACTTCATTGGGCTTATTAACAGCCCAATAAATCCTTTTCAAAAATTTTAGACTTATTATTTTTAAATTTTAAGATCAACACTTAAAATTAAAAACGATAATTTTATTCGTAAATTCTTAAATTTACAAGTATTTGACCTTAATGGAATGGAATTAAAAAATAATAAAAATTCGTAAAATATTTGAGACAGACATAGATAAATATTTGCAGATATCTGTAACATGTATACGATGATATTTATTTATTTTTAAAAATTATATATAATTATTAAAATAACTTTATTAATTTATATATTATTATTTATCATTTTAAGAATTATATTGGGTGAGTGTTAATTACAATTAAAAAAAATAAAGATGTGAACTTTGTAACTATTGTTTTAGATATATGAGTTTATAAACTTTTATTTTGAATTCATAATTTTTTATATATGAATTTGTAAAATAATTATGTATTTTTTTATAAAATTTTTGTAATTAATTATATTTTATGTTGAATATATTTAATATTTTATATGAGTGATATATTTTATTTTTAATTAATGTTAAAAATTTATAGTTTTAATTAGATAATTTATAAGTTTAAATTTAATAGTTAATAATAATTCAAGTATAATTAAAAATACAAATTATCCGTAAAGATTTAATATATATAAAATATCCATTTAAATGAATATGATAATAAAATATTAAGCCTGTTATAAGTATTTATTTTTTTTTACAGAAGCAAATATAAATACAAATTTAGATATATTCATTTCAAATTCGATTCGTTATGATGCTGGACGTAACATTATTATGGCACCAACCCATTTATTAATATTATTAGACCACCCTAGTTACAAATGTAATTATTAAATTAATAATAATAAATGTGGACTGAAGAGATACACCATGGGGGTCAAATAGCAACTCTCTTAGTAAAGAATATATAAATCTTGTCTCATAACTCATGACCGTTCATTTTCATGTTTGGTATGTGTATATTTAGTTGGCCTTTTAATTAATCTTAAATATATATATATATATATATTTATGTTACGCCAATAGGTTAATCATAATTATTTAGTAAACTAATCATCAAACATCTATACTAATTTTAATTTCCGCAGTCACTATCATCACCATTCAATCATTCATCCCTGCCACCATAATCCATAATCATTATAACACTGTTGAAAAGGAAATTAGAGATTTAACAAAATCTTGATTACTTGTCAATAATCCCAATATTCTCTAATAAAAATGTCATCAAATTTAACTTTACATTAAAATTACATTTTTTCTTTTTTCCAGATGCCATAGCTCATCCCTCTATATTTAAAAAAGAAAACATTAAATTTGACAGTAAAACAAAAATATTAATATAGAAAAATATACATTTTTAAAAATCTTTATTATTTTTAAATTTATCGAAATTATATTAACAAAGTCTACAAAAAATGATAAAAATTAATTGCATATGATGCATCAAAGAAATACATCATTGAATCGTTTCAAGAATTTTGTTACAAAAAATATTAACTCAATGTCATGAGTTTATTCCAATCATTTATACACAAATGTAAAAAGAAAATGTTAGGTCTATAGTCCAATATGCTAAAGGCCCATAAAGTTATGAGCCCAAACGGTTCTGTGTGTGGGAACTAATAGCATTATGAGATCAAGAGTCACTTCAGAAGAGCTATTATAATAGTAAAAAGCACAAGGTTTTCTCAGAAGCCAAGGCCTAAGAGAATAAGGGGGTATCAAGTTAGCATCCCAAATTGATATAAGAGTCTCGGCTATAGTTTACAATAGTCTCGACTACAACTTACAAGAGTCTCGGTTATAGCTTACAAGATTCTCGGACACGGCTTATAAAAGCCTAAATAAGCTTGTAAGGGCCTCAAACATCTAAAACATGAACTCATCTTGGATGAATAAAAAAGTCTCAGACAAAGATTCTCGAGACCTCTCGACACTTACATATTTACGAAGGGTTCATTTCCTTCCTAAATTTTTTTCAGATTATGCTCTAACAAGAATTCTTGCCAATTAAGCCTTCTTACATAATAATAATTTTAAGGGTAAGTTTCATGTAAAAGGCACATGATCCCATAAAATCTGGAAGCCGATGCTTAATTTATGAAATTTCTATGATTCTTGTGCAACGAGATACTTATTTTTAGATTCCACAAGAATTCTACTATATTTGAGAAACCTAAATATCTATAAAAGGAGACTAATTACGACCAAGTACGAGAACTGAAACTTTGGCGAAAAGAACCACAATTCTCTCAAGCTTTCTTTTTCTAAAGTAAAACCCTAACTTAAGTATCGGAGAGTTTTCGTCGGACAACCGGCTTTTACCCTTGAGTTTACATTGTGGTTGTGGGTCAGGAAAACACCCTAGGAGGAAGAAGATCATTGCTGGTGCACAGGATCCACATAAAGGATTTTTGTTGCATCAACATCTGGCGCTATTTGTGGGAAATCTGACAAAAAGTCTAAAACTGCTATGAGAAAGGAAAGACATGGCCACTTCATGAACATACGTAACCAGAAACAGGGTAACGATGGGGGAAATCCCCACGACAATGCCCTTGTGTAAAATATGGGTGTCAATCAAGATATCGGCTATCAGCCACCACTGTTAGAGGGCATAAATCCTGATTCAGAAGTTTCATCACCACACTTACTCCTCCCTCGCCCGAAAACAGCAGAAACCGTATGGTTGGCTGAGAACGAAAAATAGCACATGGAGAAAGATATGTGGATTCAAGCATTAGTAGAGGAGGTAACAAGGACGAAGAAGATACTCTAAACTAGTCCCCTAATGATGGAGATGCCTAAACCAGTAAAAGCTATTGAAAGTAGCATGCTAGATGCCATACAAGTTGTGAACCGTAGAATTGGACATCTACAGGACACTACTAGGAGAAAGTATCCCTACAAAGAACCTACACTCGTATTTGAATATTCACCAGATGATTCGGTGATTATTCGTAAAAGAGGATCGAGTAACGGCCCTGATCAGGAGGATATGAGGGTGTTTCTTGATCAGAAAAGGCAAAGGGAAGGCTCGATATGGAGCCCGTCTCGAAAGAGGAAATCTAGGGATCAGGTCGAGACTCTTGAGGCCCGTGCTCGAAAACTGTTCAAGGAGTTAGAAGACTAGAAGAAAATAGAAGAACAAAAAGGAGACGAGTCTACATCGAAGGCAGGATTTTATTGATTTTATTATAAGTCCCATTTTACTCAAAGGATATTAAACCTTAATCATTTTTAGGAAATTCAAGATGCCACAAATAAACCCCTTCACTGGGAAGACTGATCCCTCCCTGCATATGGATATATTTAGGGAAATGATGTTAATCTAAGGTTTATGGAGTATTCGTGGATGAGTTTAGAGGGGCTACTGTCAACCTTAAAACATCAAGTCCACAACTGCTTGTGAAGCAGGGAGAAGGCGAGAGTCTCAAGAGTTTTGTCAAGAGATACCACGATGAGGTGATAGAATTGGGAGCTTATCACCATTCCCTAGCTTTGGAAGGTCTTAAGAAAGGCTTGCGGGTAAATCGAGGATGGTATGCTGTGTATAAACCATCTATTACCACTTACGAAATGCCTTGGAGAAAACTGCTAAACAAGATAGAAATTGAAGACCAAATAGCCCTCAAGATGAGGGAAGAAAAGACTTTTGAACCATAGTTTTTTGGTGGAATGCAAAATTCCAGGGCCTACCTGAGAAGAAGATGTGACGATAGAAGAAATTCATGTGAATTTGACAGGAAAAGCAAACAAGATCTGAGCCAAAACAGAACATCGAGAGGAAGAGACGAGTTTCCTACGAAATAATATCACTCGATGAGGAGAGATGATACAAAGAGAGCAGTTCACGTATAAAGGGATCATGTTTTCACTCCCTTATAAGAGCTCTACTGTCACAAGCTGACTTTTCTCTTAGACAAAATTCGAATCTGTGTGACACTCACTATTACATTTAACTAGAAAGTCAGCCTAAATAAGTTTCTGCACACAGCAAGCATAAGTAGGTTAGTTGTCTACAAAAGTAAGCAAGTAACAGACAATAATTAGAAATAAGCAAAGATCATATAACAACACAATTCAAGCGAATAAGCAACAAGCAAGCTAGCAACATACAAGCAAGCAATGAGCAAACAAGCATTGAACAACCAAGCATCACAACACATAGGATAAAAAAGATTGAACAATCAACGCAAGCACTCATTTTGTTATAATCCAAGGATGGAGGAGTACACAACAAATCTCTATTGGTGCCTCCCCGACTTGCGGCCATGGGCTCATTAGTAGGTCTTGGACAAGTAAATAAGGGGAATCTTTACACCCTCCCCCACCTAATCTATCGGCGTCCTCAACGATTGAGCCTTCTTGAAGTCTTTAATCTTCTTCCAAAACAGCTTCAGTTTTTTGGCTTTCTCCTAACTGGTTTTTTCTTCTCCAAGGCCCTTCCACTTCATGAGAAACTTTTTGTAGTGTAGTCTTCCCCCACCCTTCACTTGTCCCTTTGCTAGGATTTCTTTAACTTCTTTGGTAGTCTGTTTCCATGGTTGCTCTTTGATCTCCTCTCTTGTAGGTTGGTTGCGTGCAAAATCCTCTTTGTCGGTGTGGTATGGCTTCAATCTACTAACATAGAAGACTGGGTGCATCTTCATCTAGGCTAACGTCTCGACCTTGTATAAGGCCTTTCTTACTTTAGCAATGACTGGAATTGGACATTCATCCTTCCGCACTAGTCTTTGATCTCGGCTCCCTCGAAAGTGAATTTGTTTTGGAATTAACCTAATCAACAACCAATCCTCAGGCTTAAACTAGAGCGATCTTTTATTTTTGTCTGCCCACTTCTTCATCCTAATGGCGGCTTTCTCCAGATAGGCTCAAGCTATTTCGGCGTTGGTTCTCCATTCCTTGGTGAAATTAAAAGTCCAATGGACCTTTCCCTTATATTCTGTAATGGTGTAGGGTAGAAGTAGCTGCTGTCTTGTCACTACTTCAATTGGACTTCAGTTTGTTGATGAGCTTTTCCTTGTATTGAAGTAGAACTGTGCTACGTTAAGTAATTGCGCCCAATTCTTCTGGTTGGTATTTACAAAATGGCGCAAATACTCTTCTAGAATCTCGTTGAATCTCTTTGTCTGCCTATTAGTTTGGGGATAATAACTCGAAGAGATGTTTAGTTGTGACCCAAAAAGGTTAAACAATTCAGACAAGAACGTTTCGACAAATCTGGGGTCCTAGTTTTTTACAATGTGCTGTGATACTCCCTAATACTTCACCATGTGCTTGAAGAATAATCTTACTGTTTTCTCTGCTCCGCAATATTTTGAGACTGGTATAAAAGTGGCATACTTCAAAAACCTGTCAATAATTACCAAAATATTAGTTAAGTCATCTCCAATTTTTGGAAGGTTGGTAATGAAGTCAAACAAGACACTCTTCCACGATCGGCTTGGCACGTTCAATGGCTCTAGTAATCTTGGAGTCTTTAATTTCTCTACCTTATCTTGTTGGCAGACAAGGTAGGTTTTGGTATACTCTGCTACATCATCCCATATTTGTGGCCAATATTACCCTTACTTCAACAATGCATACGTTCTCTGCCATCTCGGATGATCCACCCATAGAGTGTCGTGACATTCCTTCAAAAGAGTTCTCCCTAAATCTTTAGCCTTTGGAATGTATAAACCACTGCCCGTTGTCCATAAGAGCTTATCTTTGATCTAAAACCTACGAGTCTTCCTCTCTTCTACCAACTTCATAATCGTACAAGAGACTGGGTCCTTCTCCAAGTTTTCCCTAATGCGCTCACAAAGGGGTATTAAAATCATAGTAGTCGACATGGTTGCCATCCTTCTCAAACTAACGAGTTCTGACTTACGGCTTAGAGCATCCACCACTTTATTCAGGATCTCAGCTTTGTGCTCAAAGTGGAAGTCAAATTTCACCAAAAACTATTGCCATCTGACCTGCTTTAGGGTCAACTTCGGCTGTGTAAGGAAGTGGCTCACAGCGGTGTTGTCCGTCTTCACCACGAACTTAGACCCTAATAAGTAATGCCTCTATATTCGCAAACAGTCTAACACAGCTAAGAGTTCCTTTTCTTAGGCTGCGTACCTTTGCTTCAGATATGATAACTTTCAGCTCTCATAAGCTACTAGATAGCCTTCCTGTAATAAAACTCCCCCCAGTGCAAAGTTGGATGCATCGGTCTACACCTCAAAAGGCTTGGCTATATCCGAAAGTGTAAGAATTGGATTTTCCATCATGGCTTTTTTCAAGTTGTCAAAGGCTTTGCTATGTTGCTCAGACTACTCCCATGTTACTCTCTTCTTCAATAGTTCCGTTAAAGGTGTAGCTTTCTTCGAATATCTTTTTACGAATCGCCGATAGTAGTTAGCTAGTCCGAGAAAAGACTGTAACTCCTTCAAGCTTGTCAGCATCTTCCATTCCTAGATAGCCCTCACCTTATCCAAATCCATACGTATACAACCTTGCTCTATCATATGACCAAGGAATTTGACACGCTTCTGTGCAAACAAACATTTCTCTTTCTTCATGAAGAGTTCGTTGTCATTCAACTTCTGAAATACCTTAGCCAAGTGCTTCTTATACTCTTCCAAAGTTTTGCTGTAGACCACGATATCATCAAGGTAGACCACCACAAACTTGTCTAGATATTCATGGAATACATCATTCATCAATGTGCAAAAGTTTGCATGAGCATTTGTTAATCCGAACGACATCACTAAAAACTTATACGATCTATAGCGGGTGACTCACGTAGTCTTTAGTTCATCCCCTTCGGCAATCTTTATTTGATGGTAGCCCAATCGTAAGTCTAGCTTTGTGAAAAACTTTGCTGCACTCAGCTGATCAAACAAATTTGCTATCACCAGAATGGGATAGGTGTTATGGATCGTTAGCTTGTTGAGAGTTCTATAGTCGATACACAACTGTAGGCTCCCATCTTGCTTCTTATGAAACAATACCGGGGCTTCAAATGGTGCTTTTGAAGGTCTAATGAAATTGGCCTCCAACAATTCATCCAATTGTTTGTGGAGTTCGGCTCGTTCTGGTGGGGCTATTCTGTAAGGGGTATGTGAAGGTGGTTATGCCCCGGGCACCAACTCGATCTGATGGTCGATTGCTCTTCTTGGTGGTAAGGTCTTAGGCAATTACTTCAACATTACTGCTGCAAATTTCCTCAATACATCCTCAATCTCTGATGGGGTTAGCTTTCCTTCCCCCTCCTTCGCTAAGGTAGGAATAGCGATGAAAAAGGGTTTTCCTCTCTTAATCCACTTCTTAAATTGAAGGGTGGATAAAAGCTTGGCCTTAGTTGGCTGCTTGACCTTGGCCGGCACCATCGCGAGCCTTTCTCCTATGATCAACAAAACACCGGTAGATGGAATCGGGATTGCGCCCTTCTCTAACAAGAAGTCCATTCCCAAGACAATAACAAAGTCATCATTTGCACGGCCACAAGGTCCACCTAACCTTTCCAAGTGTCAATCTTTATCTACACTTGCTTTGCTAACTCACTCGTGGGTAAGGCTTTCGAGTTGACTGCTTTCATGCGGCTAACATCCGTCTCGAGCTTCATCCTAAGGTGTTCCGCTTCTGAAGCGGAAATGAAGTTATGAGTAAGCCTGTGTCTACTAAAACACTCATCGTCATAATCTCATTGATTAGGGCGTCAACATACAAAAGGCCTGTTCTTATAGCCTTCTTGCCTACAAACTGCTTCTGAAGGGCATTCAACATTCTCAGAGCCACCATGTGACTAGTTTCTTCTGTTTCCTGATCACCTTGAATTTCCTTTTGCGGTTGCTCTACAGCTTTCGTGGCACTTAATCTAGTCTTCTTGGAGCACTCTGATGCTCTATGAGGGCCTTTGTATTGCTTCCCTGCTATTGAAGAATGTTGACTTTTTTTGAAAATTTGACTCTGGCCTCTTAGTCACTCCCCCACTTTTGTTGGAGCCCCAATTACCAGGCTTTTTACTCCAATTACCATTCCTTCCTAACATGGGTAATAACCTTTTTGCTTGGGCGTTATCATGGGAGTAATATGATAGCCGCTTAGTGGTAACTTGTACGGATGGGAGATCTTGCACCCTTTGTCGCTGAAACTCAGTTCGAGCCCAAGGTTTAAAGCTTTCCATGAAGTAGAACAATCAGTCTTTTTCATCCATAGATTGAATATCTAACATTAAACTTGCGAACTTCTTCACATACTCGTGGACTATCCCAATTTGGGCCAACCCACGTAGTTACTTCTGAGCAAGGTATACCACATTTTCGAGGAGAAATTGGTTTTTCAATTCTTGTTTCAAATCCTCCCAGTTGTCTATTGTGCGGTGTCCATCTTGAATTTCCTAATACTTCGTCCTCCACCATAACTTGGTATCTTCAGACAAGTACATGTAAGCTGTAGTCACCTTTACTTCTTCGGAATCTGTTCTTATAGCCTGAAAGTATTACTCGATATCAAGCAAAAAGTTTTCGAGCTCTTTGACATCTCGATCTCCTCCATAGTGATTTGGTTTTAATACCCTTATTCGGTGATATTCTTAGCTCAGGGTGACTCCTGGTTGAGTTACAAGGGCACGGGCAGCGAGGATTGCCTTTGTGTTTTCCAATTGTTCCTGTAGCATACCCACTTCACCGCGTCACTCCTCTACAAACTCAGATAGAGTCGCTTGCAAATCTGCAAGTTGTGTTTTCAAATTTTTGAGATGTCTACTACCGGACGCTTCAGCACTAGAGCTAGCAGTTTTCGATTCGAGTGCGCTTACCCGAGCACTCAAGAACTCTAGCAATCTTATGGTTTGTCTCAAGTCCTCGGTATCGGGTAAGCCCACTCTCTTCTGTGCTACCTCTAAAGCTCGTTGACGATTTTTGAACTCTGCCCATTTTCCTTCGAGTGTATCCAATGCTTATTGACGTTCTTCTAATTCTATCAATTTTCTCTCGAGAACATCTAATCAGTTTGCTTTTGAAAAACTAGCTTTTGTAGACATCTTTACTTCAACCTTGTGCTCTGATACCAACTGTCACGAATTGACTTTTCTCTTAGACAAAATTTGGATCCATGCGGCACTTACTATCACGTTGAACTAATAAGTTACCCTAAATAAGTTTTTGCACGCAGCAAGCACAAGTAGGTTAGTTGCTTACAAAAGTAAACAAGTAATGGACAATAATTGGAAACAAGCAAAGATCGTCTAACAACACAATTCAAGCGAATACGCAACAAACAAGCAAGTAACATACAAGTAAGCGATGAGCAAACAAGCATTGAACAACCAAGCATCACAACAAATAGGACAAGCAAGAATGAATAATCAACGCAAGCACTCATTTTATTATAATCCAACGATGGAGGAGTACACAATAAATCTCCATTGGTACCTCCCTAACTTACGACCATGGGCTCATTAGTTGGCCTTGGACGAGCAAATAAGAGAGATCTTTACACCTAGTATGAAATTAAAGAGCGAGGAACCATACTAGTAGAACCCCGCCCCTTGAGGGCTAAACCGGTGGGAGAAGCCAAGAACAAATTTTGCTAGTTCCATCAAAATGCTGGACACCTAGCAGACGAATATTTTGATCTTAAGAGCTAAATAGAAACGCTGATCCAAAATAATTATCTACAAGACTTGGTAGCCAAAAGTGAGGATGGATCTAGAGCAACGAATCAAGAGATTGAGCATAAAAGGAGACAAGGAGAGCAAACTATGGTAATCTCAGGTAGGACGACGCTGGCAGGAAATTCAAACAGGTTAAAGAAAAATTATTCAAAATATTCACTGTCGAATACTCCACAGATATTCATTATGATTGTATGAGCGGAGAAAAAATAAAGAATCGCCTAAGTGCCTATCATGTTCACAGATGAGGATGAAGTGGGGGTACACTACCCGTACGATGACGCATTGGTAATAACTTTGACAATAGGAGCGGCTCAGATCAGTCAAATTTTAGTAAACACAGGGAGCTCGGTTGATATTATATTCAAGGAAACTCTGGATTCCTTAGGAATTGAAGATTTAAGACTCAAGCGTGCCAAGACCGCCCTCCACAGTTTTGGAGAATCATATGTTTACCCTCTGGAAATAGTCTAACTACTCATCATCATGAGAGAAAGGCCATACTAGAAAACTATAATGGCAGAGTTCCAAGTAGTCGACCTAAAATGCCCTACACCATAATTCTCGGTAGACCCTTCCTTAAAACTACAAAGGTAGTAGAAAGTGTACATTATCTGAAATTAATATTTTGAGTAGGAGAAGGGACCAAAATTGTCAAAGGAAATAAAAAAGAAACTCGTTCGTGCTTCATAGTTTCTTCTAAAAGTTCATACTATCTATCAAAATGTCCATGGGGAGAAGTTTTAGAAGCATATAGCGAAAACTTGTGGGAAGATCTGATCACTAAGAAGCTTAATCGGGATAAAAGACCATTGGCCTTAGAAGATGGTCAAGTTGGCGCTCAGCTCCTTGATGAGCTGAAGGCGAAACTCAAAGATATCCTGAGACAACATATGGACGTGTTTGCATAGTCTCACGAAGGCATATCCAGTATCGACCCACGGATAATTTCCCATCGACTCGCTATTGACCCCTAATACAAACCAGTAAACTAAAAGAAAAGACCATTCAATATGGAGAGGAGAGAAGCGATATATGCCGAGGTGGACAAACTAATGATGGCGAAATTCATTAGAGAAGTAGATTACCCAGAATGGGTATCGAATATAGTGATGGTCAAAAAGGCTAATAGAAAGTGGAAAATGTGCGTAGACTTTACAAATTTGCACAAAACTTGTCCCAAAGACAGTTTTCCACTTCCCCAGATTGATCAACTAATAGACTCAATAGTTGGCCATGAACTGTTGAGTTTCATGGACGCATTCTCGGGATACAGTCAGATCAGAATGCACTAGTTAGACCAGAAGAAAACAACCTTTATTACTAACAAAAAACTATACTATTATAAAGTGATACCCTTCGGATTAAAAAACGCTAGACCCACCTTTCAAAGGCTAGTCAATCGGGTCTTCAAGCCATTAATTGGAAAGATTATGGAAGTATACGTTGATGACATATCACTAAATCTCTAAAAGCCTGAGATCATTCGAAGCATTTAGAAGAGATCTTCTTCTACTTGAGAAACTATAATATGAAGCTGAATTCTAAGAAATGTGCCTTCAGAGTTCAGGTAGGGAAGTTCTTGGGGTATATGGTTAGCGAACGAGACATCGAAGCTAATCTAAAAAAGATTATCGCCATATTGGATTTAAAATCCTCATCCAATCTCAAAGAACTTCAGAGCTTAACAAGATGACATGCGTTTCCTATTCTTCTAGGTCATGAAGAAAGGGAGAAAGATTGAATGGAAGAAAGAATGTGAGCGTAGTTTTCAAGAGCTAAAATAATATCTTGCATCCCTACCCTACCTAATAAGGCTCGAGACTGAAGACACGCTGTACCTTTACCTTGTAATGAGTGACAATTTTGTAAGCATAATTTTAGTAAAAGAAGCTATCGAGAAGATTTATCGTCTCATTTACTACACTAGCAAGGCGTTATTAGATGATGAGATGAGATATTCACCGCTAGAGAAGTTAGCTTTAGTATTTGTGGTAGCAGCCAACAAGCTTAGACCATATTTTCAAGCTCATTAAGTGGTGGTACTAACAAATCAACCTCTGTGACAAATTTTGCATTGACCAGATCTCTCAGGTCAATTGGTGAAATGGTTTGTTGAGTTCAGTGAGTATGACATCAATCACAAACTTAGAAAGACAATTAAGAGTCAAACCTTGGCAGATTTCGTAGCTGAAAGATCAGTATCCGAACATCTCTTCGTCTATCAGATCGTAGAAGAGACTTCTCCTTAAGAGGATCCGATCGCCTCAAACGAAGGAGAGTCGATCTGAAGCCTCTTCATTGATAAAGCTTCAAATGTTCAAGGGGTAGGAGCTGGTGTGGTCTTTATAAGTTTAGATGGGACTGAGGTAATATATTCCTTAAAGTTTGAATTCAAGGTCACTAACAACAAGGCGGAGTACGAAGCTTTGATTACAGGAGTCAAATTAGCCCTGGCTCTAGGAATCACAGGCCTCGGTATTCACTATGATTCCCAATTGGTAGTTAGCTAGTTGGACGAACAGTTCTAGAAGCAAGAAAGTAATATGCAATCATACCTGGAGAAAGCTAAATAGCTATTGAGCACATTGAAGACTGTCATAATTAAGAAAATTTCGATAACTGAAAATTTAAAGACAAACATGCTAGCAAAGTTAGCCTCTACTTTTAAAGGAAATGTTCCCGCTTCGGTCCCAATTGAGGTGCTAAAACAAAGAACACAGAAACCAATGATTACCAGTCTCATATGGCTCAGATAGATGCTCATCGATGCTGAATCGATGAGATAAAGTCTTACATTTAAGATGACGAACTTCCCGGGGACAAGGTGCAAGCAAGGAAGGTTAAAAATAGGTCTGATAAGTACACCATCATTAATAGAGAGTTATACAAATGGGAGTATAACACCCCGTACCTTAGATGCTTGAGACTTGAAGAAGCAATTCGAGTCCTAGAAGAAATCCATCACAGAGTATGTGGCGCACATGAAGGAGCCTAGATTATGACCTATAAGAGCTTGAGGCAAGGGTATTACTAGCCAACACTCTCCCAGGATGTGGCACAAATAGCTAAAACTTACTACAAATGTCAGGTGCACTAGTGTATTCTGAGACAATCCCCAGAGAAGCTGACCTCATTAATAAGCCTTTGGCTATTTTCCTAATGAGGGCTTGACCTCATTGGACCATTGCCGTTAGCTCGGGCTAACACGTAGTATGCTATAGTGGTCATTGACTATTTCACAAAGTAGATGAAAGTCGAACCCTTAGTCGCTTTCACTGAAAAAAGGGTCACAATGTTCGTCAAATACAATGTTATTTACAGATTTGGAATACTTTAAATACTAATCACAGACAATAGAAAGCAATTTGATAATACAAATTTTAGAGAATTCTACTTGGATTTTTCAATTAATCTCAGATTCACAATACCAACTTACCCAAAAGCTAATGAACAAGTGGAGGTCGCCAACAAGATCATCAAGAAGGCCCTTAAAAAGAAGCTTAAGGAACACAAAGGTGCATGGATTGACAAACTTCCCGAGGTTCTTTAGGTGTACCAAGTCACTCCTAACATAGTCACAAGTGAAACCCTTTACAGTCTAGCTTTGGGGTGCAAGGCGATGATTCCAATCAAGGTCGACATACCAGCTTCTAGGTCAGCAATTATGATGAGGCATCCAATAATCAGAGCTTACGCTTGGAGTTAGATCTATTGGAAGAAAAAAGGGATTGGGCGATGATAAAGGTCACAGCTCATCAGCAAAGGGTAGCGAGATATTACAACAAACACGTTCGGTACCATTCTTTTCAAATAAAGGATTGGGTTTTAAGACAAGTAACCCTGAACACTAAGGTACCAGGGGAGGGCGTTCTAGGAGAAAACTGGGAAGGACCCTACAAGGTCTTTCAGGTTCTTAGACCCGGAGTCTACAAACTAGAATACCTCACTAGAAACAAAGTTCAAAAACCATAAAATGCCGAGCGCTTGAAGTTGTATTACCTTTAGAAAAATAAAAAACTTGTAGCAAATTTCCTTAGAAATTAATAAAGTTATTTTTATTTTCCATTTCTGAAGTCGGCCAACATACAAATCCAAGCTCATGACATCGAAACATCTTGGGATTATCTTATCCTGAAGCCCAAGTATGGGTGACATAGTTCTCAGATGTTAGCTTATTATCTACTCTGATGTAATAGTATCCTCAGCTTAAACAAGTTCTGAGCACGGTCTCAAAGAGCATAAGAGCAAAAGAGGTTCTTGGGTGATCACATCAAAACGTCTCAGGATAATCTTCTCCTAAAGCCCAAGTATGGGTGACACGATTCCCAGACGTCAGCTTATCAATTGCCTTGAGATAATATTACCCTAAACTCAAACAACCCCTAAGCTCAGTCTTAGAGAACATAAGAGCAAAAGAGGTTCTTGGATAACTACTTTTAAATGTCTTAAGGTAATATCTTCATGAAACCCAAGTATAGGTGATATTCTTCCTAGAAGTCAGCCTATCAACTACCCAGAAGCCCTAAGTGCACTATCAGAGAGTATAAGAACAAAAGGGGTTCTCGAATAACTATCCTTAAATGTCTCGGGATAATCTCCTCCTAAAACTGGAGCATGAGCGACTCATCAATTTCTACGAGGAAATGGCATCCCTAGTTCAAATAAGTCCTAAATTAGATCTTAGAACATATGAAGAATAGAGAAAGTTCTCGGACGACCATCCCAAAATGATTCGACGTCAACCTCTTCCAAAAACTTAAATGGGTAATACGATTCACGGACGTCTACTTTGCATTTTCGTTCAAAGCCACTTTAGTGTTCTTAGACCATCAAGCTTGCTCCTATAGCTTGAACGAATCCTAAATTAGGTTAGAACCTACAAGCATCAGAAACAAGAGCGTCATAAATTCTATTAAGTATAATGAAGCGAGCTCAGATGATGGTTGGTCACAGATTGTTTGAAGATAAAATAATGATTTGTTAAGCGAAAAATCGAGTCAATATTAATAAATGCTACAAGTTTGGAGAGCAACCAAGAGCTACGATTAAGACCAATTATAGAAAATAAAGGAGAGAATAATGCAAATTAAGAAACTTTTATAAAAAAAATTCATCGTATAGTATTGCAGAAAAAAAAAGCTAAACTTTAGCGAGTTGGTTGGTTGGAGGGTCGGCCTGAGGATGGGCTGGGTCAGTAGGAGGAGCCTCTAGATCAACTACACTTGAAGGAGAGGGTGAAGCCTCTATCTCCTCAGTAGAAGAGACCTTCACGAGATCGGCTACCATAGCTAGGGGCAACTCTACTGAAAGACGCGTAGCAAATTTCGTAGAGGGCACATACATCGTCTTCCAATTGGGAAGTTTTTCCCCTTCAAAAGAATCCTGTCAAAGTGCCCCCTATTTCAAGGTGGAACTTGATGCCCCAGAGCTTTATACAACTAGTTCAGGTCGAGATCAGGGTATCGGCCTTGCTGCATTTCATAGGTCAGATCAATGCAATCATTGACCTGATCGCGAAGCCGAACTGTCATGTCTTTCTCATCCTCCTCGACCTTCCTTGCTAGAAGTATGTACCTTTGTCTTTCTACATCAAGACTCCTCTGAAGCTCCTCGCACACCCTCTCAAAGCTTTAAAAGCACGTCTGTTCCTCCTTCCTCAAGCTGTTCACCTTAGACTCTAAAGCTTCGATCCTCTTGCTTGTTTCAACCTGAGATGATTCAGCCATGGCCACCCTAATCTAAAGCTCCTCCGGCTTTCAATTTAACTTCCTAAGATCGAATTCGAACTTGGTTCTCTCAATGGCCAAATTCTTCTCCCCCTTCTCGGCACGTTTCTCAACCCTTGACACCTTGAAAAAATCATCTATAAAAGTGCTATGCTAAAGTATGGTGGAGTAGAAAAGTTGATAACCATTAACATACAAAATCATCAAGGGATGAGTTACAAAGCATAATTCTTTAAGCAAGGTTGAAAGAAAAGACTTACCCTCCTTAGCTATTTCAGTTGAAAATTCAGTAGCGACTCACCTGAGAGCCCAGTTATATCCTCAGTGAATTTATGGCTGATGCTTTGAACCTATAGGTTGATACAAGGAAGGAAGTGCATAAAAAATTCTCACTTCTTTGAAGGAAGATCCTTAGGAAGAATCTCGTGTGGTCTGGCTAACTCCTTATCGGTCTGGTCGAACATCTGCTTTTTCTTCTTAACTCTCTTTTTGACAGTTATAGCTGCAACCTTGTGCTTCCCCTTTCCCTTGTCTGCAGGGGGAGTCAAATGGGGAGGCGTTGGGCCTTAGATTACTACCCCCTTGTTGGGAGAATGGGGGCAGTCGAACTGGAGGCGCCAGTTACCTTTGAAGCTCCTAGAGCCTTCGCTGAACCTTTTTGGGTAGCCTTGGGAGGCTGAAGAGCCTTCCCAACTCTCTTGTCTTTGGCGAGTCTCTGTAAGACTTCAAAAGGGCCAGGAGTAGAATTTCTAGAGGCTATCTCGCCTGTGAGAATAAACAAAACCAAGGTCAGATACTGCAGTCTAAACACGAGTAAGTAATTTCAAGATAATTACCTTGAAAAGTGGCATTTTTCGAGGCCAATTATTCCCTGGATACACAAAAATCCACAAGGCCCGAGACAATTATCTCATCATCTGATAGCAAAATGCTCTGGTCGAATGCTAAAGACCTAGTTATGCTTACGCTCTCTTTGCTACGAAGATTTAACCCAGGCAAATCACTCTATATGGTTGTCTTCCCAAAAAGGACTTGGCACGCGGATATCAAGGGTGGAATTTCAGTTACCTCCAACAAAAAAATCACTTCTTCTTTTAATTCTTGTTGGAAGCGAGGTTAACAACAATGGGGTTCGTCTTACCAGATCAATTTTAAAGGTAAAACCACCCTGGACTCTTTATTAGATTTCTCTTCATAATATACATTTATTCAATTTCCCTGAGAGAGAGGGCGAAGTCTGAGATCTGAAGCCACACAACGTACAGACTTGACAAGATCCTTAAACTATTTAAATTCATTTGGTATGGAGGGATCTTAAAGGAAGTAAGAATTTGGGTAAAATAATTTTGTAGGGGAAGCTTAACACCTACATAGAAAAATTCCTCATTAAAAGTTATCTCAACCTCAAGCAGACAACTTGGAAGTTATTACTCTAAGATATATTCCCTCAAGAATTTTATACAACCTAGCGTACACCTTTAAGTCTAATTCTATTATGAGAGAAGTAAATCTGTTCGCCTCGAACTGTGTTAGGTCTTACCTCACCGTGAGAGAAAAAGTAACAGGAACGATGGCTTGTCCCTCGCTAGAGTCGTTTCCCCCAGAAGCCATTTTTTATTTTTCACAAAAGGGAAATAGAATGTTAAAAGCCATTCCAGGATCATCAACAACTCAAGGGAGGTCTAAAGGTTTCTAAACCTAAGAAAACGCTTACCAATTTCCTTAATCAACCAATTATGCCATAAAACCAACCACAAATAGAAAAAGGAAAGAAAATGAGACTTACTGTTGATAGTTGCCGAAAGGAAGAACTTGAAGAAGTTGTCAAAGATTTGAAATCGTGCTATTGTGGTCTTACTACTGTTGAGATCATTTGCAAAGGAAAAATAACGGCGTAAAGGTGAAGAAAGAAGTAAAAAGGTAAAAGGTGGAGTATTTAAAGGAGTGAAAAAACCTCAACTGTCGATGCACGTTACAGATCAAGGGATAGGATGATCCCATGTCAAAATAGAAGCTGAGAGGACGTTTTTCATTTATGAAAAAAGGGTGGCCATCATTAGAGACAGTTAGATATCTTGAGGCCCGAGGCGTCGTAATCCCAAAAGCTAATCTTCTTCTGCCACGTATTGAAAGTAGGTTAGGTTTAATCTGAACATTTAATGGCAATGAGCAAGCACGTCTTTTCGAATAAATTTTAGTTTTTATATATAAAAAAAAGAAATTATTTTTGACTAGAACTAATGGGCTTGATGTTGGGTGTATAGTCCAATATGCCTAAGGTCTACAAGGCTATGGTCCTCGAAAGGCCTTGTGTGTGGGAACTAACAGCGTCTCGAGATTAAGTGTCACCTACGAAGAGCTATCATAATAGTAAAAAGCACAAGGCTTTCTTAGAATTCAAGGCCTAAGGGAATAAGAAGGTCTTGGGTCGGCATCCTAAATTGATACAAGGGTCTCAGCCACAGCTTACAAAGTTCTTGGTCACGGCTTATAAGAGCCTTGATTAGCTTGTAAGGGCCTCAAATGCATAAAACTTGAACTTATCTTGGATGAATAGAGAAGTCTCAGACAAAGATTCCCAAGACTTTTCGACACTTACATATTTACGAAGGGTTTATTTCATTTCCAAATTTTTCTTGGATTATTTTCTAACAAGGATTCTTGTCAATTAAGACTTCTTACATAAAAAATTCTTAAGAGTAAGTTTTGTGTAAAAGGCACATGATCTCATAAAATCTGAAAGCCAATGCTTAACCTATGGAATTTCTGTAATTCTTGCGCAACGAGATACTTATTTCTGGATTCTACAAGAATTATACTATATTTGAGAAACCTAAACATTTATAAAAGGAGATTAATTATAATCAGGTATGAGGACTGAAACTTTAACAAAAAAAATTACAATTCTCTCAATCTTTCTCTCTCTAAAGTAAAACTCTAACTTAAGCATTGGAGGATTTTTTTAGAATAATCGGCTTTTACTATTGAGTTTATATTGTGGTTGCAGGTCAAGAAAGCGTTCTAGGAGGAAGAAGATCGTTGCTGTGCACAGGATTCACAGAAGGAATTTTTGCTGTATCAACAGAAAAATATGGACATGTTGGCATTACGGGGTACCAACAACTTAATTTTTTTATAAACTCACTACCATTATGGCATTACTGGTAGACTTGTTGTGAAATGATACTTTTTTTATATATAGAATTTATAAGATATTAGTATGATATTATTCGGATATCTATGCCCAAATTACACGATTTCTATTTGTGAAAGAATTGAACAAGCTCATGACTCGAACTCTAGCAGCATATTACTTTTATGAGGTGCCAACTAAGCACCAATTCGTCTGAGGGTTGGTTGGCCATTGTTATACGTTTTTTAACTGCCTAATTTACCAATTTGTTGCATATACTTAATTTTTATTTGCGAAAGAATTGAACTAGCTCATGACTCGAACTCTAGCAGCATATTACTTTTATGAGGTGCCAACCATGCACCAATTCGTCTGATGGATGGTTGGCCATTGTTATACGTTTTTTGACTGCCTTATTTACCAATTTGTTGCATATACTTAATTTCTATTTTTGAAAGAATTGAACTAGCTCATGACTCAAACTCTAGCAGCATATTACTTTCATGAGGTGCCAACCAAAGCACCAATTCGTCCGAGCGTTGGTTGGCCATTGTTATACATTTTTGACTCGTTAATTTACCAATTTGCTGTATATACTTAATCTCACTTGTAAACTGTAATATGTATAGAGGTGGAGCTCAATATCGCCTAATTAATTTAAAAACTATAAATTTGTACTCATAACTAGGATTTTTTTTAATGGCCAAATTTTAAGGATCGTTATTAATTATAGCCCAACTCAATTTTTTTTATATTATTAGCCAAAACTTGGACAAAAATACCCTTAACTCTTTGCTTCCCTCTCAAACACAAAAACGCATATAGTTTGCAAAACATTAATCAATCTCATCCTTTACAAACAAAAATTCAAAAGTCAAACAACCATCACTCATAAGCTAAACTAGATGGCATTGTGATTACGGCCACCAAAACTTGAAGAACAACGACAGAGACAACGAGAACACCGGCGACGAAGGTATATTCTCAACAACATATATGTTTTGTATCTCAAATTTGAAAAATAAAAAAATTATTGTGATTTCATTGCTTTAGATTTAATTAATGCATGTAAAAAGTTTAGAAATTAATTTAGGTTAGTTTTCATGCATGATTTCTGCGGTTTAGATGTGATTGAATATAAGATAAAGAAGATGAACAATTGAGAATATGAGGAAAAATATAAACAGTAATTCCCTCAGCGTATTTTGATGAGGGAGCCAATTTTAAAACTATAATCTCGTTACAAAATTCATTGAGTCATTTGATGAATTTTGTTGAAGGATTCTAGTTTTATGAAATTCGTGGATGGAATGAGTGTTTTTTTTTAAATTATAAACAGTGTTAAAACTATAATCTTGTTATGAAATTCATCAACATATATACATTCATAACTGTAGTGATATTTTATTGTACGTTACCTATTCATTATGTTAATACTTTTGACATTTTGTTTTGATCACGCACGGTTACCTCAAGAAAACATGATAGAAGATCCAGCAGAAGGAACTGTACATTTAGACTCTCGATTGGGGTTACGAGATTATGATGTATATTATGGGTGAATTACTACCGACTGGGGAGATTGCAGAGGATCCGAAGACATAGTTTGAAGTAAACATTGAGTACTTTCCGATCGATGTAGAGCAGGAGCATTAGTTAGTATATGTGATTAATTTAGTGAGGCAGCAGATTGATGTATACGATCCCTTCATTTTCTCGACGCAAGATGACTTCATTGACTTTTATATCCATAGAATGGAGTTACCTGATGACGGGTCGACATTTGTGACGACTCGATTGCGTGAGATGTGCCAATCAATCATACACAAATGTCCAATATATATAAAAAGAGAAAATGGGTATGCTAGCATTATGGAGTACTGATAACTTTCTTTTGAACTTACTAGCATGATCACATTATAAGTAGATTCATCGTTGTGATATGGTACCTTTTCTTATATAGAATTTGTAAGATATTATTTGAATACTGAGTATGATTTCTAGTTGTGAAAATATTGAACTAGCCCATGACAGGATTGTAGCAGCATATTACTACCATGAGGTGCCCACCAAAGCATCAATTCGGCTGAGGGTTGGTTGGCCTTTGTGATACGTTACTTGACTGCCTGATTTACCAATTCGTTGCATGTACTTGATCTTACCTATAAATTGTAACATGTATAAGGTGGAGCTCAAATATTTTCATTTATCTCAATTTCAAACATATCCTACATAATTGATTTTTGACATATTAAATATTGAATCTTTCACAATTGATTATGACAAATAAAGAAATGAAAATATTAACATACCCTAAATACCTGATTTTGATAGGTTAAATATTGAATCTTTTACTATTGATTACGAGAAATAGAGAAATGAAAATATTAACATATCCTAAATAATTGATTTTGACAGGTTAAATATTGAATTTTTCATTATTGATTACGAAAAATATACCAACATTTCCAAGTCTAAAAACATGTTAGGTATTCTTGTTTCTATTACTTCTTGTTTATTGCTTTTATCAAAAAAAAAAAAAAATTAAAATACCTTGATTTGTTGGAATATGACTTTCCAATAAATTCAGCACAATATTAATTATAAATCCCATGAATATTAAACTTTCCATCAATGCTAAATACAATTTTATTGAACATATGTTACATTTTTAGAACATATATATATGTCAATGAATCCCACAAAGCAGCAGATCAGACAGACCGATTGCACAAGTACAAATGACAACTTGTCTGTATATATCACGTTATACAATGAACATATATATATGTCAATGATCTACAAGTTCTCCATTCTCCCTCAAATTTTTAACCCAAAAAAAAATCAATTTTTGTTCTAAATTATATGAATGAAGAAGCAAAAAAAGATCCATATGATCTAAAGAACTGCCAATGGCAACGATCGATCAAAGCTGCCACGCATCACTCTTGGCCTTGGCGGTTTCTTCTTCATTCCTTTACTCTCCAGTACTTGATCTCTTCCAATCTTTCCATTCCCAAATGCAATTGAAACTAAACCCATGTTATTATTCATATTTTGAATTCCATCTCTCGTTGCACCGCCATGGATTAATATCCTGGAAATTCCTGCGAAGTGCAGAGATTCAGCAATCTGTAATGGAGTTACTCCCTTACTTGTTCTTGCCTCGACATCTGCTCCTTTCTTCACCAACAATTCTGTAACGTCTGAGTGTCCGGATTCCACTGCACAGTGCAAAGCTGTGTAACCGTCTTCGTCTTTTGCATCAATGTCTATACCTTTATCAATCATCATCCTTACAACTTCAATCTTTCCCTTAAACGAAGCTCTGTGCAGCGCAGTCCATCCATGTTGGTCTCTCCCGTTGATCACGGCGCCGGTTTCTATCAGCCTTTGGATTGTTCTCACTTCGCCTTTCCGAGCGGCGATACAGAGACTGTCACCGAGTTTTAACGCGTCGAAGAGTCGGGAGTGGCCGTACTCTGCGGCGACGTCGTAGGCAGTTTTGCCACTCCTGTTGCGGATATCTTTGTTGGCACCCTTTTGCAATAACAGCTTCACCATCTGCTCATCGCCTAACCCGGCAGCAATATGCAACGGCGTGTCGCCGTCTCTTGTATTACGAGTATCAGGTTTTGCGCCGTCAGCTAACAAGAGACGCGCGCAATCTCTTCTTCTGTCTTCAACTGCGAGATGCAAAGCTGTGTTGCCGTCTTTTGTTAGCGCATTAACGTCAGCTCCTTTGATTAACAGAAGCTTCAGTACTTCCAAATGGCCGCCTCCCAAGGCCAAGTGAATTGGCCCCCAAGTTGACTTTTCTGAACGTTCTGTGTTGGCTTTTCTGGCCAATAAAAGCTCGACAATCAGTGCTTCACCGGCAGCCGCCGCGGCCTCCAGTGGACTACAGCCAGACCGGCTTTGAGACTCAACGTCTGGCTGAAATTCGAGCAGCAGTTGAACAATGTCAGGCCTGCTTTGAGCTATAGCTATATGAAGCAAAGTTTGTCCCTGTGAATCAACAGAATCAGACGGATTACACGCCGGATCACTGCGTTCAAGAACTTCTCTAATCTCATCCATCGAACCGTCCACAACTAGCTGAGCCAAAACAGGCGAGCCAACAAACATGATCTTGATTCCGCTGTCAATGAACACTTGCTTCTTCCTAGTCGTGAACCAGTCGCTCGGCACTGAATCCAAAGTCGACGTAGCATCTTTAATGGCTGCTCCAGGAACAACAACGCTATGCAGAAGAAATGAATCTTCACAGTGAGGGAAAAAATCGGGAAGATTTGACCCCGGTGGAAGATGATATACAATCTCAACCGTCAGTGTTGCGAGTGGCGATATGATTCCCGAATGCGGCTTCACTGTATAACGAGTTTTATTCATCGGCTGAATCCTGAATGCAACAGGCATCGTGTACATGACATTGCGTAGAGTGAGCTCGCCAGAACATTTCTGCCCTGGTTGAATCCTGACAGCAACAAGATTAGACGGCTCCAAACTTATAAGCCTATCCATTTTCTCTCAATTTTCTGGTGTAAAAACTTTCTTATCTTTTGAATCCTGAAATGTGTTTGTGGGTTTGAGAAGTTTTCAGGTTGAATTTGTTGCCATGAAAATGGAGAGAAAATAGAGGAGAAGTGAAGAATAAGGTTGGATTGTTGTATATTAAGTAAGGAAAAGAGAGGCCGGCTCTAATGGGAAATCGCCACGTGGTGATGTTAAAAACAATAAAAGACTTGTTCTATTCGGCGTCCTTGAGTACAAGACTTGGAAGACACAGTTGTGACTTGTGAAAGTTGAAGAAATCCAGAAGTTATTTCCGGAGTTGTTTCTGCAAAGTCGCTTTCAGGATTGTATTATATTATGCAGAACAAACCAATTTTGTTTTTCTAGTAAAGTTTTAAAACTAAGCATCATATTTTATTACACTACAAAGACAGAATCTTTGGATAAACTCTTTGTTATGCTCTTCTCTCTCTTGACAGAATTTATAATTTGATTGCAAGTGGAAGATATTGAAACATTGATTTCATTTCAATGTCATCACGGTTGCTGGAAGTGCTTTTCTGGGTGTATTTTATAAAAAATAATGTCATGTGTGTGTGAACGACATAATCCTTACTTGGCCATCTATTATTCAGCTTCTTTACACGCACAGAAGCACATAAGTCATAGAAGTTGTTTTCTTCCTAGCAGCATTACTTGTTCTTGGGTTATGGGTTTTGTCAGGTGTAAAAAGTAAAAGCAGATAATATATACCAATTCTTTCAATAATTTCTAACGGTGTAGCTTATCAATAGTAACAAGACATACCAAATCTAAATTCAGATTTTGGCAAACAGAAATTTTAACATATTGTATGTCTTTGTTTATGTAATGATCTAACAGTTTATAGGAAATTCCAAACAAAGTTTATAATCACAAGAAATATATCAATTCAGGACAAAAGAGGAATTAACAATCCCTTTACATTTCTCTCATTCAATTTCTTTAATTGGGTAGTTAAGAGTGACAAATGATATCATTACCAGGACAAAAATGTGTCCTCAAATGAAACAAAGCTTCATGGGAAGTAACTAAAATATATATGCAAATCTTCTGAGTTTCCATTTTTATAATCTTTATGCTAAAACTGCCCAAAGCATATTCATTCATTTGCCACTAAACATAATTATGACAGTCTTGTCTTGTATAAATTTTAAAATGAACATATATGCCGTAAAATTTTATTAAATAAACGTACAAATGATGAAATTAATTATGTGTTTATAAAAATGGAACAATAATTAATCATAGCCAGTTGGAAATTTGAGTGTATATATAGAGCAAGTGAAAACTGGAATCTGAAACAATAACGGCAGAATTAAGAAGGTTTATTTATGGTATTACTACAAATATTGTTAGAATATTTCTTCATATCCATGTAACACACAAAGATAGACATGGATTTTGATTTTATATAATAATTTTGTCAATCTATTACCTTATAATATCTACGTTGTATCACGTTATTTATTTAATAAATAAATAAATAAAATATAAATTTTTATTTTTTGAAAAAAGATTATTAGACAACTCTAGTTTTGCTGTCAAAATTTATGGCAAGACGGGCAATGCACCCTTTTATATTTGGTTAATTTGTGATGGTCACAAATGTGTGCTCTT
>JAXCLQ010000006.1:13621859-13644744 GCA_035584115.1 Cedrela odorata | reverse complement strand
AATAATAATAATAATTTAAGTGTTGGTTAACATTTGCGTTTATTAATTTTGTTAAAATACAGTCGTAAATTAAAAAGCCATAACATAGATATCATATCTAATGTAGATTTTTTTTCTACAATTTAAGTTACTTCTTTATGTCTCTGTGTGTGTAATTTTCCACAGAAACTAAATTAGTTTTCTTGTCTTGTGGGAGATAATAAATGGAATTAATGAATTTTAATAAGTACTTGACAAGATTAGGATTAACGACTTCTTAAGACATAATAATAGTTTGATACAAATCTTTTCATATTTATGAAATTATCAAATAAATTCACAAAATAATACATTATTTTTTGTTCACACTCTGTAGTTTTGACATTGTTCACAAATTATAAGTAAAAATTAAAGACTATTGGACACAAACGGAGAAACATTTTATTATATAATAATAACTATTGCACCAAATCAAAAATACACAAACTCTTTCTAATTATATAATAAAAGAGCAAATTCAAAGCAAGCATCACAACAACACAACGCAACCTGTTTCACTGTTACCTACGTAATACACCTGCACACCAAAACACTGCTCAGTTAGTAACCCCGGGATCAACTGTAACAGATCCACCAAAAATAAAAGAGGTAAAATGTCTCATAAACTTCCGAATATCAGGGTGTATATGCAAATATTTATGGACTAAAATGATCAAAAATCATTAATACCTATATATAGATGTTATATTTATGAATATGTCATCTAATCACTGTCGCTGCTGCTGCTGCTGTGACCACCTTCATGTCCATGCTCCTTCTTCTTCTTCTCCTTCTTCTTCTTACCCTCCCCGCCTTGCCCCTCGCCGCCCTGTAACTTGTCCTTGATCTTACCCATAAACCCCTCCTTCTCTTTTTCCTTGTGTTCCCCGCTCTGCCCGCTCTGCCCGTAGAGCTCGGGCTTGTGTACGACGCCCTGATGATCGCCAGCCTTGTGCACCTCGCCCTGCTCCCCCTTGCGCTCGTCCTTCTTTTGGCCTCCTAGGGTCTCCTCGATCTTGTGCATAATTCCCGACATTCTGTTGATTTCTTTTGATTTTTCTCAGTGAACGGTTCTTTCAGATCTTTGTTTGAGAAAGTATGGAGTTCTTGGTTTCGTATTTATAGGCCAAAATAGAAGGGATTAAAATAATTAAAATATTATTAGGAAATATTATCCACTGTTTGGTTTAATTACGTAAATGCCCACAATACGTGTACGCGGCGAGTTGGATTTTGGGAATTTGGAAGATACTGCTAAACACAGTATTACATCTCGAAGATCGACGCTAGAGAATAAAATACATAGGTTCATTGAATAATCGACACGTGTCACACAATGAATGTCGGTAGTTAAGAATTTGTGGTGCTTGCAGCTTAGATCGGTAGAACCGTTGGATGGTAAAATTCAAATTTGATCTTGCAAATATTACAATATACATTCATTTATAACAAAAGGAAATTATTTATTTGAAATCTTTTTAAAAAGAAAAAATAATTAAAATTGATTGTTGAGTGTTTTTGATTTTTTTTTTTTTTTTGTGAGTGGTTATTACAGACAGACGTGGAGATAGGAGAAAAAAGGTTAATTTAGAAGATGACATGTGGATTTAGCACAAAGCATGAGATGGCAGATATTCAGCCCAATCTGTTGATCTGCTATGAGACTCTGACACCTTTAAAGCCACACCGATTATCTAAATTCAGAGGACTTCACGTGATTCTGACATGTGTTATCAAATAAATTTCCTACCTACCAACCACATCTAAAGAAAAAGATGTATTCGAAAAGGGACCCACCTTTTGTATGCTTACTCCTTTGTTCCGATAGGAATAGGATACGGATGCCTCCCTCTAATTGATAAGCCATCCGTTGTATGTTTTATTGTTTAGATGATTGACACGTGGACGGATTACAGTAGCTTGCCGACATCTTAGCAGGAATTCTATCGCGTTGCCGGGAACACTATAGTTGTAGTAGTGACTAGTGGTGGCAATCCATTTTGGTGACAACACAACGTCTTTGATTCTGATTTTGACATTTTTCCGGTTACGAGGAATCCCAACCCTTTTAAAATTTAATTAGAAATTTCTGATGATACAGTTAAGTTAAATTGATTATTTTTAAATTACTACTGTTAATGTTAGGGCTTGCAGCTAACGACTTATTTGTTGAGAAATCCGTGCTTCCATTGCAATACCATTCGCATTCAGGAACCATTTACTAAGGCTACATCGGGGAGACCGGTAAATGAATAGGAAAAATTTATAAAATAATTTTTTCTAATCCAATCTTATCAAATATTTAATTTTAAATAATTTAAATAATTTTATCCTGATTACTAACTCTATACTACAGTAAATAATATATATACTACAGTATATAATCTCTAAATCTTAAATTCTTAAACTCTAAAATTACAGTAGTATATAAGTGTTTTGTATATTTTAATTTTTTTAATTTTAATTTCTTTATTTTTAAATTTAAATGATAAATTATAATTAAATTAAATTAAATTTATTTAAAATAATTTTTATTAAAATTAAATTTACATAAAAATATAAATTTTAAAAAATAAAAAATTATTTTTATTAATTATTAATTATTATATAAATATACAAAAATAAATAATTTAATTATATAAATTTTATTTTAAAAAATTAAAACTTAAAAAGAAATAAATTGAAAAAAATAAAAAATATATTTATTATAAAAATTTTATAAATAAAATTTTAAAAATAAAAATACTTTATTAATAAATTTAAAAATTTTAAAAACAAAAATACTGTAGCTACATTGTAGCTACAATATTTTTGTTTTTAAAATTTTTTAATTCTTTATTTAATAAAATTTATATAAGAAATAATTTTTTAATTCTTTAAATATTTATAATAAATAATAAGTGTTGAAATTAATTTTTTTTATTTTTTTAAAATTTACAATTTTATGTAACTATTTTTTTATTTTTTTAATATAAGAAAGAAAAAAATAATTGATTTTGTATTGAAATAAAAGTTTTTTTTAAGGAAATTATGCTAAAAATAATATTTTTAATTATAATTTAAAAATATAATTTTAATTTTTATTATTAATAGTTATATAAAAATATATTTTTTTAACTTTTTTAATTTACATAATAAATTATTGATGAAATTAATTTTTTTACTTTTTATTTTTTAAAATTTATAATTTTATGTAAATTTTATTATAGTAAACTTTATTGTAAATAAATTTAATTTAATTATTTATTATGTAAATTAAAAAATTAAAAAAAAAAATAAAAATATTATAACATGGGTTACTGTAATTTTAGGGTTTAAGGTTTTATTTTTTTAAAAAAGAAAATTCGTGCTCGGGCCATTGGCCTAAGCGGAAGCTTGTGCTCGGGCATTCACTTAGCAATTTTTTTCTAATTTTTTAAATTAATTTTGAAGTTATTTTTTGTTATATTTTAGTGTATTTTTTTATTTTTTATTTTTTTGTTACTTATTTACTAACTATATATATTAATTATTTTTGATATTATAATAAAATTATTAAAATTCTATATTTTGAAAATTTTAAAATATATTTTTATTTTTTTTAAATTTACATAATAATATCTCTTATTTTTTTAAAATTTACATATTATGTTTATTTAATTATAGTAAATTTTATTATAAATAAATTTAATTTTATAAATTATTATTTATTCTTGTAAATTTAAAAAATAAAAAAATTTAAATTAAAAATTTAAAACATACAATGTAGTTTTAGGGTTGTACATTGTAATGGTACACTACAGTGTGTAGTTAGTCATGAGGGTAAAATCGTTCAAATTACTTGAAATTGTATCGTTTTATAAGATTGAATTAGCGTTGGTCAAATTGATAAACAGAAGGTTAAAAAAGATTATTTTAATAATTTTCCTAAATAAAAAGAAGCTTTGATTTAATAAGCTAAATAATATATGTTTGATTCACGTCTTGAACTCTTGACTAATGACTACACCACACCTCCCACTATCACCAATATCTTGTGATACGACGATTAACCTTCGGAAATATGTAATTTAAAAGTCATCTCGTAGCCATGACAGCATAATACAGGGCATTGCACCCAAGTCAAGTGGACACTAAAAAATAGTGTATCATCTTTGTAACTAAGAGACAAAAATGATTTTGATGTTTGAGGAAAAAAAAATAAACAAAAACTATTTTCATTTGGGGAACACTTTTCATGTGACTTAATTGGTATGTATGATTGTAACTCTTGTAAGCAACAACAAGATAAATGAGTGTACTATAATCATATGTTTGGTTGGGTTAAAAAGAAAATGAATTCTTAAAGAAATGAGGATTATTTTATTTAGTTAGAAGAATTGAAAAGCAAATAAAAATTCTTAACAACCCTTATTTTCTCAAGTTGATGAATGAAGATTTCTCTCCCAAGAAGAGGAAACATTATTCCATTTTTTCAAAATGATCAACTTCTAATTTTACCATTTATTTATATATTTTATCATTTTTTATTTTAAATAATTTAATATATATTTTTAGATAACTAATTATTTTAAGTAATTAATTATTATATTGATTTAATTATATATAAAAATAACTTATAATTGTGATATAGAATTAAAATTTTAATTTAAAATTATCAACATGATATTATTTTATTTATAAATTAATTTATAATCATTAATGTTTATTATTATAAATACCACATCATCTTATTAATTATTATTATTATTATTATTGTTGTTGTTGTTGTTGTTGACTTTGTGTCATACAAACTCATACACTTAAATTTTGATGATAACAAAAATATTAATTCAATCAAGCAAATGAACAAGAAAGCATCATGGATTGAAGTTCAAGAATCAAGATACAAGTAAATAGTATTTATTTTCAAATCTTAGAAATAAGCTTGTATATATGTAATTGTGGTATTTATGTAAACTCAATTACTTTATGCAAAAATACAGTTTTTAATACTTTCATAATGCATTTAAAGATATATTTTTTAAAGTTTAAAATATGATTTTATTCATATTTATTAAACTTGAAAAATGGATCAAATTACAAGATTTTCAGGGACTTAATTGCAAGACTTTCAAAACAGTGAAAAACTTAGGTACTGTAGCAGTAACTATTCATTCAGTCGACCGGCAGTAACTCTCTATGAACGTTATTTGTTTTCTAAGGCAAGCAGTCGACCAATTGCATTAAGCGATCGACTGGCAGTAAGCTCTTCATGAGCATTATTTGATTTTAAAGCAAGTGGTCAATCAATTACTTAAAAGCGGTCGACCAGCAATAGCATTTCATGACCGTTGGTTGTCTTTCCAAACAAGTGGTCGACCGGTTCTGCAAAAGGTCGATCGATTTCGCAAGAAAATTGAATTCTCTCAACCCCAATGGCTAGTTTTTGACTTCCACTAATAAATACAAACATTATTCACATTAAAGAAATATTCTGCATCTTTTTCTCTCAATTCTAAGTGCATTCAAACCTATTTTATCTCTAAAATCATATATTGAGCTTACATAGTGCTACATACATATTTTACAACCTTATACTCACATTTTGTAATATTCTCACTAGTTTGAGAATTATTTGAAGGTGTATTTCGTTCTCTATACATTTTCTTATTTGTAAAAGAGTGAAAGAATGGTTCTTTCACTTAGGTTTTGAGTGATAATGAGTGATTGGGAGAGAATCACTTGTAAGGTTAGAAGAAGTATCAAAAATCTCCTTGATTGTAATTTGAGTGTCACGCCCCGAACCTGGAGTCCACTTGTGACAATCGTCATAAACCCTCATGATACATCTTTTATACCGAACTGTATTAAAAGAGCCTATAAGGCTTTCCTATCAACTTATTTTATCTTGAAAACAGTTTATAAATAATAAATATCACCCATAGGATTACCATCAAATAATTGATCTCTATGATCAATTCATCTACAATAATTATTCATTAATAAAAATAACATTATAGAAATCATTTTCTATTCGGGTTGAACAAAACATAAATATTTACAAAATCATTTATTTAACAAATATTTAACAATTTTTTAAATTCATAATATATCACAAAAATAAGTACATCCAGTGGACTCAAGTACATAATAAGTCAGGAGGAAAACCTACACAGTGCGTCGTGGGTTCTCTGCTATTACCACTAACCCTGTTAGATTTAGCACACCTTACCTGAAAGCTGAAATTGGGAGAGGTGAGTATACAACTATACTCAGTGAGTAAATACATACATACATCTATATACATACATGCACACACTTTTTAAACCATGATATTGAGATTTCACTATTAATATGCTCAAATACACATACACACACACACACACACACACATATGCACATTTTATGTTCAATAAATAACTGAAAACAATGTAAAGATGGTCTGCATTCATTTAAATCAGCCAAATTGGGTTAGCCATACCTTCTTGACCGCTACCTTGGCCGAGGTAACATCAAAATCCATCAGTGAGTCTGTTATGCATAAAATCCATATGCAATGCAATCTTTATAAACAAAAAGCCCTAAATAATTTGTCATGCTTTACAAAATCATTCATTTCTTTGTAAAACATGCATATTTAAAAACATATAGTCTGTCTCACTGATGTTGACTCGAGTAGTCACTTGGTGATAAAGTAACTGTTTTCGTCATCTACCAAATCCATAAGATCTCTATAAAGCTGCTAGGACTTCTCATAGGATCTCTATATAACCGCGCATTCGCGCAACGGCTTACATTAGGCTTACCATTGCTTAACCTTCCTTATACAGCTCTACTGTGGCACCAGTAACCTCTACGGCCTCTCATAGATCAGTTTATTAGTTACAGTTCTATATATATAGTAAATATCTTAACCCATTGGCCATACAATAATATCCAGCTTTAACGACCTCACATCACCAATATACATGCATTAAAAATATTTCATTTTCAAATCAATAGTAAATCTATGAAAATCAAAACTCGGCCTCTTCGACCTTAACATAATCAAACAATGTTTACAAACTTAAAACCAAGTTTTGGCCTCCCCGGCCGTTACATGCATACATATTAAAATATAATTTAACAGCAGACCACAGTATACAAATCATTTCCCAATATCATACAAAAATAACAATAACATTTTTATTTTACAATTTAACACACATGCGTACATATAGATATCACATGCATTTTTATTTACATAAATATGTATGTATAAATTTACTCACAATAAGGGGAGGGTAATCACTCCCACTAAGATTCCTTACGCTTACTTGGTTCTTCTCCCGAATTTTCCAAACCTAATATCACACATGTATAATATAGTAAATTCCAAAATTCCATGAAGTTAAACATATATGGACTAAATGCAATGTTTGTGAAAAATATGTCTAAAAACTTCTTAATTGACATATATCTCTTCTAAAGGCTTAACTAACGATGACCATTTATCCGATCTCCATAAATGAAATCTTATGGCCAACTTATTCTAATTCACATTTTCTAAGCCATATTTCCTTCACAATATTTTAATTAACACAAATTAACATCATTTAACATTTCTTATGCACAAATTATCGAAATTCTCAATTACTCAAAATTCGTTATATTCATATCGTGAGTTGACTTAGTTCACCTAAGCCTCGTTAATGTGTTAATTAATCATGAATAATGCATGTGCAAAACTAAATATTATGAATTAAATATTTTACCATTTAGTTCGAAGAATAGGATTTACAATTTCTATCATTCTTAAAAAAATTTTGTCCTCAAAATTTTACATAACAAATACTTTGTATTATATAAAATATCCACATTATTGAGGCACGGAATACTAGACTCTAAAGTCATGCCCTCAACATTTACATGGCACCTTATGCATTTTTTACCTTAAATCGATCTTTCTCTTCAAAACCTAATACTGTCAACCAATTATCCTTATTGGATAGATCTTATAATTTAAATCACCTCTAAACGTTACTTGATGTGTCTCTGAACACATTATGATATATTGCCAAGTTAGATGGCAACTCCAATCAGTAAGCTACTATGCCTTCAATTTTCACTATTTCGTACGATCTGTTTAAAACATGGATACAACTTTTCTTAACTTTGAAAACGAATCACTCTCTTTCAAAGTGATACTCCTTAATATGTTATGTTGTCAACTTTATTTCTAAAGCTTTTGTCGATGATTAACATATGACTTTTGTTTGTCTTATACCACCTATATGTTCTTATGAATAATCTTATTTTTCTCCGCAAAGGTCTCTGTTAATTCAACTTTCTCTAACTTATCATAAAAGTATTATTATTATCAAAATACATATTAACATAAAAGTATTTCTCGCTCTCTACTGTATAAGGTTTCTTACCAAGCCATGCTAATACTAGCTATATAACTATTATTATATATTAATTTCATCGACAACATGTGTATATTATAGCTATCTTAAAGCTTTGTAATCATGCCTAATGAAAGATTAAATCCTTTAAAGTCTAATATAGTCCATCGCATTGCCCTTTTTTTCTCAAATATAAAACAATTCATTAAGTTAGTCATCAGACAAGGAAGCATTCTCAATCACTAATAGAGTATTATGTTCACCTAAAATTACATACTTGAGATCTAAGAGTAATGGTTTCAACTCAACGATGGGTGCTTACATATCAAAAGAAAGAGATAATGGATTACCTTTGACAAATTTTCAAAATTCATACCTTTCTGCTTTAGTCTTGTATATGCAGTATCTATTTCACATGCTGTAATCTCCAGTTTATCTTGACTTATCCTTATATTCACTAAATATGTCTTATGGTGATTCTTTAATATTTCTAATTTTAAAAATCTTACTGATCGATTTATTTATAGCATCCATTCTAAATACATGTTGTAACGCCCCGGCCTTCGACCTGATTACTGTTGGCTCCCTGCTGACTCAAGTCTGGACTATCGAGTTACCGTATTACAACCTAGTGTTCCTCACTGGCACACTGCTCAGAAATTCGTCCCTCGACCCTCTAAGGTCTCCTGCCCTAGCTACCGAAATATTTATTCCTTCTCTTATAACGTGAACTATTTCATCACTCATCCTAGTTTCATTAATCTCAATTTCACCATTTACCTTACTAAGTTGCTTACTACTTTTCTAATTAACAGCCTTACAACGCTCTTTTTAGATTCGACTTCTTTCTTACTAGATAATTTACCATATCCACGAGACTAAGTGAAATTGGCTAACTGCCTTTCTTGCATCTCCATATTTCTGTTCGAATTGCAATATATATAGTTAACCCTTTTTATTTAGCCTCTAAAATCTCTCTGAGGTTGTATTTACTAACCTTTTAATTGCTATCACCTGAGGTTGCTTATTTTCTGACTGAGGTTGCCTTGGCTAAAAACCAGGAGAATGGAAAGGTCCTGCACTGCGTAATTGACCACCTTATTCTTTTTAAGGAAGTTTGGATGATTTCTCTAAACTGAGATATATGCATTAGGGATATGAATTATTCGATTGCTGACTGTTAAAATTTGAGACAATTAAGCTCGTTCTGCTGTCATATAGCTAAAACTCATGTGAGCATCTCCACATCAATTATAACTTAAAATAAAATAAAATTCCATGTATGAGACATCATATATCAATAACCGTTAAGCATCCAAAACCTTTTAAAAATGTGCATCAAGCAAAAATCCTAAAGATAAAGCACGCTTAATAACTATTGGCTAAAGAATTAAATAAACTTGGAATACATGGCCTCTTTACAGGATAATTTATTGGAAATTAATAAGTGAACCTCAATGATGGCCCGATAATAATTTTCATGCGACAACGATTTGATAAGAATATATGACCAAATTATACTTCACAGCAATATCACAATTATAAATGCTTGATTAAATAATTTCCTAATAAACTTAGCCATAATACTTCTTAAAACACCAAATCATATCTTGGAGTCCGCCCACTTAACTCATATCTACTCAAAAGTGTTTGAGAAATCAAGTTGAGGTTATTGACAACAATATCTTTATACTATTATTGATAATATGTTAATATTATAATGTAAAAGGGCAATCATTAAATCCGATAACTCTTGAAACGCGAAACAGTTAAAAAATCGTGCAGGGAAACTATCACTCATGGATTGAATGGTAAATCTAGGTTTCTCTTTGACAAAGCAAAATTTTATAAATCTATAGCCAATAATAGAGCAATAGAAAGAATAATTTAATAGTTAATGCAGATAGATGACCAAAGTATAATAAATCAAATATTTAACCTCAAACGAATATTGAAAAAATCAATTATCGATTACTTAATATTCAAAGAAAGAGACGATATCTGTCACAAAACCTTAGGGAGTTATCACAGAAACTAAATTTCAAGAAACTTTATAACCTAATACTGCAACAAAAGTTAGCACAGCAAAACCTGATGTTGTAATAACTAATCCACTTTTAAAATGGCATCGAAATTTTGACTCTTATCATAATAAGATTTGTCTTTAACATAAACTCTCCCATTATCACTACTGACAGCTTAACATAATCTTTCTATACCATCCTTCTTGCAGTGGTATATGTACTTTCAATTTCTAGGTGTAAGGAGTTAAATCTTGGTAACCCTGAGTATCAGTTACCGACATCTGTTTCCTAATGTTCAAATTCAATCTCGCCTCAAACTCGACCAACTCCCTCAACTACGTCTTGTATTTAAAAGCTTCTAACTATTCTAGTTATTATGATAATGTCTAAAATAATGATTTTGAGATTCTCTCAAAAAGTTAGTCTAAGTTAACTACGACACAAATTGACTAATATCTTTTGCCCACAAGTTGCAGTACTATCCTGCAATAGTCGTGAAATCTCTCTTAACTCATCATCATCCGCAATATCTTAACCCTGCAGATTCAACTGTACTAATCTCATCTATTTACTTGCCATATTTACATCAGATGTTTCAAAAATCCACACCCCAAATTTCTAGCTTCCTAAATCAACTTAGTAAGTTTATACTTTAGCATAAAATGCTATGTGGAGGCTGCATGAGTTATTGGCATTCAGCTACTATTATTAATTTTTTAAGTGGGTGTCTCACGGGGACTTGTTTAAGCTGAGTTGAGGTTTGGTTCTGGGCATTCCAATATATCTTCAACGATGTCCATATTTTGAGTCTAACCTCCGTCATGTCTACATTCCAAATTTATCTAATATAATCATCACATGTATTATTATTATTACCTCCTCACATATTCTGTAAGGGGTCTATTCACCCTTTAGTCTAACCCCGCACCCTGCGGTATTTGATCTATTTTTAGTTCACCTTGGGACAACATTATTACTTAATGATATAACCATAGAGTTAAAGATATAATCACTTCCAATCTATTCATACAAACTCGACCTACCAAAAAAATTGAAACTAGTTCGATTTCTTTGCCAATATTAAAACGTAATCAAATTAACACATCATCTCCAAACATATATCAAGATGGCATTATATATTTTTAAGAAAATAAATAGGATCATCTAATTTGAACGATCCTAACAAATTATCACTAAGAAACCTTTATTCTGTATCGAGAACCATCTCTCTCTGTGGCCTATCCCTTCTTCTTCCCTTACATAGGAATTTATTTCTACAAAAGAAAATGCAATTTAATTATATATGCTTCACAACAACATATTCTTATCTACGAACTGACTCACTTAATGTTCACTAGATAAGTTAAAATCATTTCAAAATATGTTCAACCTGTTTTAAAATTTTCAAACTGTTTTCAAAACCATTGCAAGCTCTTTTTAAACCATGGGCTCTGATATCACTAAAATTGCCACGCCCCAAACTTGGGGTCCACCCGTGACAATTGCCACAGACCTTCATGATATATCCTCTATACCGAACTGTATCAAAAAAGCCTATAAGGTTTTCCTGTCAACCCATTTTATCCTGAAAACAGTTTATAAATAATAGATATCACTCATAGGATCACTATCAAAGAATTGATCTCTATGATCAATTAATCCACAATTATTATTTATTAATAAAAATAACATTATAGAAATAATTTTCTATTTGGGTTAAAAAAAACTGAACATTTGCAAAATCATTTACTTTACAAATATTTAATAATTTTTTAAATTCATAATATATCACTAAAATAAGTACATCCAGTAGACCCAAGTACATAATGAGTCAAGAGGAAAACCTACACAGTACGTCATGGCTTCTTTAATACTATTACTAATCATGCGAGATCTAGCACATCTTACCTGAAAGCTGAAATTGTGAGGGGTCAGTATACAACTATGCTCAGTGAGTAAATACATACATACACCTATATACATACATGTACACACTTTTTAAACCATGATATTGGGATTTCACTATTAATATGCTCAAATACATATATATATATATATATATACATTTCATGTTCAATAAATAATTGAAAACAATGTAGAGATTGTCTGCATTCATTTAAATCAGCCAAATTAGGCTGGCCATTAGTGAGCCTATTATGCATAAAATTCATATGCAATACAATCTTTATAAACAAAAAGCCCTAAATAATTTGTCATGCTTTACAAAATCATTTATTTCTTTGTAAAACATGCATATTTAAAAACATAGAGCCTGTCCCACTAATGTTGGCCCGAGTAGTTACTTGGTGATAAAGTAATTATCCTCGTCATCTATCAAATCCATGAGATCTCTATAAAGCTGCTAGGACTTCCCATAGGGTCTTTATATAACCGCGCATTCACGCAACGGCTCACAGTGGGCTTACCATGGCTTAACCTTCCTTATACAGCCTTACTATGGTGCCAGTAACCTCTACGGCCTCTCATAGACCCGTCCATTAGTTACAACCCTGTATATACAGTAAATATCTTAGCCCATTGGCCATATAATAATATCTAATCTTAATGGCATCACATCACCAATATACATGCATTAAAAACATTTCATTTTCAAATCAATAATAACCCATCAAAATCAAAACTCGACTTCCCCTGCCTTAACATATTCAAACAATGTTTATAAACTTAAGTTCAAGTTTTGGCCTTTCTAGCCATTACATGCATATATATTAAAATATAATTTAATGGCAGACCACAATATACAAATTATTTCCCAATATCATATAAAAAAATAGTAATATTTTTATTTCATAATTTAACACACATGCGTACATATAGATATCACATGCATTTCTATTTACATAAATATGTATGTATAAAATGTGAATTAAAATAAGTTGGCTATAGATATCATTTCTGGAGATCGGATAAATGGCCATTGTTAGTTAAACCTATAGAAGTGATATGTGTCAATTAAGGAGTTTCTAGACATGTTTTCTACGAACATTATATTTAGTGCATATATGTTTAACTTTATGAAATCGTGGAATTCACTATATTATACATGTGTCAATTAATCATGAACAATGCATATATGAAACTGAATATTATGAAATAAATATTTTACCCTTTAATTCGAAGAACAGAGTTTACATTGACTCTTAAAGTTTCAAGACTTGTTAATAGTTAAATCTTTAAATGGAACTTGAAGGAGTAGACATAAGCAACGTTGAGCCAAACCACTATAAATCTAAGGTGTTCAATCTCTCATTCTCTAATCTCTTTACTTTCATAAGGTTAAATTTGTTTGTGTAATTAAATTGAAGTAAAATTTATAATTAACCAAAGTAAGCTTAGAAACCCATTTCACTGCCCCTCTTGGGTTACATATTAGTATTTCAATTGGTATTAGAGCTTGGTTATCTTGTGTAAGGACTTAATCGTCTAAGAAAAGATCCATGGCAACCTTAGGACACTTAGAGGGACACTCCACAACTAGACCTCCATTTTTTTTTTTATGGAAATGATTATGCTTATTGGAAAGCTAGCATGAGAATATTTTTACAAGCCACTGATTTTGAACTTTGGGAAATTGTTAGCGAAGGTCCTAGGATTCCAATAAAGAGCAATGACAAAGGGGAGAAAGTACCTAAGCCTAGCAACGAGTGGGATGAGATAGATAAGAGAAATGTTTCTATGAATGCCAATGTAATTAATGTTCTTTATTGTGTGGTAGATAAGGGTGAATTTCATAGAATTTCTGGAAGTGAAAGTGGATATGAAATTTGGCATACATTAAAAGTTGTGTATGAAGGGACTAGTCAAGTTAAAATCTAAAATAAATAGACTTACCAGGCAATATGAATTATTCAAAATGGAATCACATGAGTCTATTCATAATATGTACATAAGGTTCACAGACATAGTAAATTCCCTTAACACTTTAGGAAAAACCTTCACAAATAGTGAGCAAGTAAAGAAGATTTTTAATCCTTACTAAAAGAATGGAGAGCAAAAATGACAGCTATTGAGGAAGCTAAGGATCTTAATACTCTCTCTCTCTCTTGATAATCTCATTGGATCACTTATAGATTATGAAGACAAAATTTCTAATGACCGAGATATCGAGGATAAAAAGAAGAAAATAATGCATTCACATCATCTTTGCATGAAAGTGATGTGGATGAGAGTGGAAGTGAAGATGATGACATTACCTTGATAGTAAAGGGGTTCAAAAGCTTCCTAAGGAATAAAAAGAACTTTGGAAAGAAAAATTTCAAAGAAGTTTTAGGAGAAAATCAAAGAGGAGAAAGAAGTAAGAAGAATCCCATTATATGCTATGAATGCAAGAAGCCTAGATATGTCAAATCAGATTGCCCTCTTCTCAAACACAAGAAGTTCAAGAAAAAGACAATGGTGGCAATGTGGGATGATGAGAAAATCACTAACATGTGCTTCATGGCCTTAAGTGATGATGAGGTAAGTGATCATGAACCAAATTGCTCTTATAATGAATTGTTAGATACTTTTGAGAAGTTGCACAATGATTTTCAAATTATGATCTCTAAAAATAAAACTCTTAAAAAGAAACTTAATAGCTTATCTATTGAAGTTAATTAATTTAAAGAGATAAATATGTCACTAGAAAAAGAAAAACAAGGTTTCCTTAAAGAGAATCAAAATCTCAAAAAGGAATCAAACAACTTAAATGACATTGTTTTAAAATTTACTAAAAGTTAAAAGAACTTAGAACTTCACATAGGTTCACAAAAATGCGCTTTTGACAAGATTGGCATTAGATATAAGCCTTATACTAAACAAAAGCTTTATAAAATATTTTTTGTTAAACCTACACCTAAAGTTGAAGTCAATGCCACTTGTAATTATTGTAATGCCTTTGGTCATCTAAGTCATAGATGTTTAACCAATAGAAATGCATTTAGCATTAACATGATGTGGGTTCCAAAAGGAATCAAAACTAACACATAAGAACCCAAGAGAATTTAGGTACTGAAAGTTTCAATTTGATTTTTCTTAGTAAGTACCGAAGAGTAAGAAGTGGTTCCTTGATAGCGAGTGTTCAAGACACATGATCGAAAACATATCTCTTTTCTTAAGTTTTACAAAGCTTAAAAATGGAGGTTATGTTACTTTTGGGAATAACGCTAAAGGAAAAATCATTAGCTTCGATAATGTTGGAAACAAAAACTCTATTTTGATTGAAAATGCTTTATTAGTTGATAATTTCAAACATAATCTTCTTAGTATTAGTCAATTATGTGACAAAGATTACAAAATTGTTTTTAAACAAACATGTATAATTAAAAGCATGCTTGATGATAAAATCATTTTTGTTGGAATTAGAAATGGAAATGTGTACACTATTAATATTGACTGTGCATTTAATAGAGATAGTTGTTTTTCAGTTTTGCATGAAAATAGTTGGTATTGGCATAAGAGATTAGGACATGTAAATATGGAGTTAGTCTCAAAAGTCCTTAAAAAGGATTTTGTAAGAGGACTTCCAAAAATTGAATTTGTGAAAGATAAAATCTGTGATGCATGCCAATTTGGTAAACAAGTTAAAACCTCTTTTAAATCTAAAATGTACATTTCCACTTCTAGACCTTTAGAATTCCTTCATATGGATTTATTTGGACCTTCTAGAATTGTAAGTCTAGGTGGTAAGCACTATGTTTTTGTTATTGTGGATGATTTTTCAAGGTTTACATGGGTGTTAGTATTGGTCACAAAAGATGAGGCAGTTCATCTATTTTATAAATTTTTAAAATTTTAAAGAAATGATTATGGTGGTGAATTTGAAAATAATGTTTTTGAAAAGTTTTGTGATAAGCATAACATTGAGCATTAATTTTCATCTCCTAGGACTCCTCAACAAAACGGTGTAATTGAGAGAAAAAAATAGGTCTCTTCAAGAAACGGCTAGAATATTACTTCAAGAAAATTCCTTACCCCAATATTTTTGGGCCGAAGCAGTTAACACCGCTTGTTATGTTTTAAATCGAGTGTTAATAAGACCTTCTCCTAATAAGACACCCAATGAGCTTTGGCATGACAAAAAATCCAATATTGAATATTTTAAAGTCTTTAGTTCTAAATGTTTTATCTTAAATACCAATGATAACTTGGAAAAATTTGATTCGAAATCAAATATTAGAATTTTTCTTGGTTACTTAATGTCTAGCAAAGCGTATAAAGTATTTAAGAAACGTACCTTAGTTGTTGATGAATCAATGCATGTGATTTTTTATGAGATTAACCAATTCTCCAAGGAGAAAGATATTTTTGATAACGAAATTGTGAAGGAAATAGGAGACTTGCAAGTTGGAAAGTCAAGCAAAGCCATACCTAAGGATGAAACTTAATAAGAAGAAGATATTTCACGAGAAAAAAATACAACTAAGGATGAAAAAGATACTCATGCACTCCCCGAAGAGAAAAGGTTTGTAAAATCTCATCCAAAAGATTTAATTATAGAAGATCTTTTTTATGGAATAAAAACTAGATCATCCATTAGATTAATATGTAATAACTTGGCTTTTATATCTCAAATTGAACCTAAAACCTTCCCTGAGGCTGAAAAAGATGAATATTGGATCATGGTCATGCAAGAAGAATTAAACCAATTTGAGAGAAACAAAGATTGGGAATTAGTTCCTAGCCCGGAACATCAATCCTTTATTGGTAATGAATGGGTATTTAGGAACAAAATGGATGAATCCGGTGTTATTATTAGGAACAAAGGTAGATTAGTAGCCAAAGGATATAATCAAGAAGATGGAATAGATTTTGATGAGACCTTCGCATTGGTATCTAGACTAGAATCAATAAGAATGTTACTTGCATTAGCTTGCTATAAAAATTTTATTTTATTTTAAACGGATGTCAAAAGTGCTTTTCTAAAAGGGTATATCATGGAAGAGGTTTATGTAGAACAAACCCTAGGTTTTGAAAACAATGAATGTCCAAACCATGTGTACAAATTAACTAAGGCATTGTATGGATTAAAACAAGCCCATAGAGCTTGGTATGAAAGGTTAAGCAAATTTCTTTTGGAAAAAGGTTTTGGCATGGGTAAAGTTAACACTACTTTTTTCATCTACTTATTGTTCAAATATATGTTAATGATATTATTTTTGGTGCTACTAACAATTTGATGTGTGAAGATTTTTCTAAATGTATGAGTTATAAATTTGAGATGAGCATGATGGGTGAATTGAAGTTTTTCCTCAGTCTATAAATTAAGCAATTGAAAGATTGGATTTTCATCAACCAATCTAAATACATCAAGGATTTTCTCAAAAGATTTGGGATGGAGAACTCAAAGAGTGCTATAACTCTAATGAGCTCAACTCTAATACTTGATAAAGATAAAAAAGGTACCGATGTGGACATAAATAAATATAGAGGTATAATCGGAACCTTATTATACTTAACTGCTTTTAAACCCGATATCATGTTTAGTGTATGCTTGTGTACAAGATTTTAATCTTGTCCTAAGGAATGTCATTTACATGTTGTGAAATGGATAATTAAATACTTGAATGAAACAATTAATTTTGGTCTTTAGTATTATAGAGGAACATATTTTGAATTAATTAACTATTCCAATACCTACTTTGCCTATTGCAAAGTTGATAGGAAAAGTATTAGTGGTACATGTCATTTCTTAGGAAATTTATTAGTCTCATGGTTTAGTAAAAGGTAAAATTATGTTGCCATTTCTATTGCTGAAGCAGAATATATAGTTGCTTGAAGTTGTTGTACACAAATACTTTGGATGCAACATACTCTTAAAGACTTTGGGATCACTCTTAAGAAATTTTCTATCTTTTGTGACAACAATAGTGCTATTAATCTACCTAAAAATCCTATATGTCAATGTAAGGCTAAGCACATTAAGATTAGACACCATTTTCTTAGAGACCATGTTAAAAAATGTAACATTATTATGGAGTCGGTGCCAACCAAAAATCAAATTGCAGATATCTTTACAAAATCGCTCTCAGAAGATATATTTTGTTCATTACGACAAGAACTTGAAATTTTGAAACTCACTTAATGTTTGTCTATGACTGGTAAATGTGTGCTTTGCCCTTTTAATGATGTCCTACATGTCTCGCATTACATCACATCACTCTCTTGTGTTATTATTATGTTCTTCACATTACATGCATTACATTTCATTAAAAAATGGTTAAGAAAAGAAATCAAATCGACCATGATTTAAATTTCTTTTTTCTTCGCCAAACATCAATATTCCAATATCATGGATTAAAGAGATGCTCTTGCATGAATCAACATATTGTAAATCCGTCTCCATTTACAATGCAAAACAGAGCCTTTAACTTAAATGTTTAGTTCTGAGGTTAAAGTCATTGGAGACGAATACGAAATCAATAAACTGGGATGGAAACAGGGATAAAATTACAAAGTGGGTACCAATCGGTCGACCGAATTATTTAAGAGGTTGACTGGCAGAAGCTAAAACATTAGCTTATTCCATCCGGTCGACCGAAATCTTCAAGCGATTGACCGGTAGTGCCTTAACCTCCAGCTTCTCTCCAATTCGGTCAACTGACTTCTCCAACAGGTTGACCGGCAGTGGTTATCTCCTCCCCGCATGCATAAACAAACCTAACCGATCAACCGCATTCTTCAATCGGTCGACTGAAACAACTGCATTTCATTCAATTTTTGTTTTCCCTTGCAACTGGTTAATCATTCGACTACTCTTTTAAAATCCCCCTTCTTTTCTTCCTTCATTCTCCCATTCTCTTAAAACTCAGCACCCATCCTTCTCTCAAATCCACTTTTCCTTTCTAAAACCCTAGACCTCATTCCTCTTCTTCTTTCTTTCTTTCACTAAATTTACCTGGTTAGTCACCCATTTAAGTCTTTGTCTACCTTGTTTACCCCACATTTACCCATCTCACCATCAACAACTCAAAACCCCATTTAACTCTCTCACTTGTTTGGCTAAATTTTAGAGGCGGTCTGTTACAGCCACTTTGGGCATTTTATGGCAACCTCATCAAAGAAACGAAAAGGAAAGGAAATTCTCCCCAACCCAACTGAGGTATACTCAAAATCTAGTTTGATAGTTTACTGTTTGATTCACTTCAGCAAGCTAAAACCTATAACACATCCTTCAGTAAACGAACCATAAATCTGGGTAGGGTAATTGATTGTAAGGTCCTTAGTAATCTCAACTTGGAGTCTGCATTAGATGCCCAAGGCTAGAATTACTTAGTTGATATTAGGGAAGATGTGTATCCTACATTGATGTGGCTGTTTTACAATAATCTTCAGTATAATTAGAAACAATGTACAACCTCCTCCAAGGTAAAAGGCATTAAAATTACCTTAGATTGTCAATGATTGAGTGTATTGCTTGGAATACTTGACAGTGGCATTGAATGGTATAACAAAATGGACTTTGTGCATGCATTAGAACTGAATCGTAGTAAGGTATATGCACTTCTTGGTGATCCTAAACTTAAGCCAACTGGAAGGTATACACCACTTAATTTAATATTGTCACTTAAAAGTAAAGTTCTAGCTTACATTGTCTCCATTTTGTTTCTGCCAAAGGCTGGCCATAAATCTTATATAGGCAATATGGAGAAGCTTTTAGTTTGGATTATATTGTCAAATACTGATGTCTGAATCAGTTTTGTGATAATCCATCATTTAGCCAAGATTGCTCGCTATGCAACCTCCACACTTCATTATGGACAAATCTTAACTCTTGTTTTTAAGAGCTTTGACATTTTATTGAATGGTGAAGAGTCCGTTAAAGTATCAACCCGAAACTCTTTTACCTTCACCACCCTTGTTCAAATGGGATATAGACAACTAAGTAATGATCAGTGGGTTAAGAAAGATGAGCAGCACCAAAAACTAAGTGGCGCTTCCTGCCCTCAAGACCAAGTTCCCGATGAGACTGAGTTATTCTCTATGGACTCTTTGCACATTTAGCTATCCCTTCTCTAGGAAGACATTTACAATTTGCAACAAGATATGGCATCTAGATTTACTTAACTCAATCAAAGGATGGATGGCCTACAAGGTAACATCACCGAAATTCTCCGCATTCTTCGCAATCAACCCGGAGCATCTCTTCCATGACTCTTTGACACATTTTGCTTTCCATGCATCATTTATGATGATGCCTTTTGATATGGAACTAATTCTTTGTAATTGTTATAATTTGTACTGACTTGCGCTTTGAATACTGTGGTTTAAACCTTGAACTTTTGGTCAACCTATTATTTCTTTTGTTTACACTACTTGTTGAGGTATGAAACTTTTGATATGGAATGAACCTTTTGACATGGAATGAACCTTTTGATATGGAATGAAACTTTTGATGTGGAATGCACCTAATTGGTATACTTGTTGATGCTTTGGTATATGATTCAATCTTAGTATTACGAATATTGTTTATCCTATAGCTTGCTATATCCACTTATTTTTTTTTTATGATGCCAATGGGGGAGAAAATATAGAAACTTGAACTTTTAATAATATTATATTTGTTGACCACTATATTGGTATATATTGTTGGTTTATTTTAATAACGCATAATGATAATATCGTCTGTATATTTTGATCGTAAAACTTACATCGATAATATTATTGATACTTTGATTATAAGCAATATGCAATTGATTATGATCGATAAGGGGAGAATTACATCTAAGCATAAGTGAATTTTATTTTTTTTAATTCTTATGTGTGATAAAAAGTAACACTTAGAGCATATGTTGGATAATATGACATATTGCGTATAGAAATGTTTCTCTTCTTTACTTGTAGTATCTTTATACAGGGGGAATTTCATTCAAAATCAAAGAGGGGAGCATGTCTTCATTTTTTAAGAAAATTTCTACTTGAATCAAATATTTTGTCATCATTAAGAAATGAGAGATTGTTGACTTTGTGTTACACAAACTCATGCACTCAAGTTTTGATGATAACAAAAAGGTTAATTCAATTAAGCAAATGAATAAGGGAACATCATGGATTGAAGTTCAAGAATCAAGATACAAGCAAATGGTATTTATTTTCAAATATCAGAAATAAGCTTGTATGTATGTAATTGTGGTATTTATGTAAGCTCAATTATTTTATGCAAAAATACCATTTTTAACACTTTCATAATGCACTTAAAGATATATTTTTTTAAAGCTTAGAATATGGTTTTATTCATATTTATCAAACTTGAAAAATTGACCAAATTGCAAGGTTTTTAGGGACCTAATTGCAAGACTTTCAAAAAAAGTGAAAAACCTAGGTATTGGAGCAGTCACTGTTCATTTGATTGGTCGGTTGGTTGAAGCGGTTGATCGGCATTAGCCCTCTATGAACGTTATTTGTTTTCCCGGGCAAGCGGTCGACCAGCAGTAAACTTTTCATGAGCATTATTTGATTTTAAAGCAAGCGGTCGACTGGTTACTTGAAGTGATTGACCAGCAGTAGCATTTCATGATCGTTAGTTGTTTTTTCAGACAAGCGGTTGACCGGACCGATTTCTCTTGAAAATTGAATTTTCTCAACCCCAATGACTAGTTTTTTACTTCCACCTATAAATACAAGTACTATTCACATTAAAGAAATATTCTGAAAGTTTTTCTCTCAAATCTAAGTGCATTTAAACTTGTTTCATCTCTAAACTCATATATTGAGCTTACATAGTGCTACATACATATTCTACACACCTTGTACTTGCATTTTATAATATTTTCACTAGTTTGAGAATCATTTGAAGGTGTATTTCATTATCCACATATTTTCTTATTTGTAAAAAAGTGAAAGAAGGTTTCTTTCACTTGGGATTTGAGTGATAGTGAGTGATTGGGAGAGAATCATTTGTAAGGTTAGAAGAAGTACTGTCACGCCCCGATCCTGAGGTCCTCCTGTGACAATCACTACAGACCTTTATGATACACTTTATACCCAAGAATGTATCAAGAGAGCCTGTAAGGCTTCCCTGTAAACATTCAAAACTTGAAAACAATTTATAATTTGAATTCCCTTTCATGGATAATCAACATCAAAAAATTAATCTCTGTGATCAATTCATCCACAACATGCATAATTTATAAAATTATCAGTTTAAAATATTATATATGGGTTGAACAAAATAATAAGTTTTACAATTCCTCACTCCGGATTTAAAATAAAATAAATCCAAAATAACTACATATTCCTAGGATAATACATATCCATTTAAATTGCATATCCAGTGGACCTGAACTATAGTTGTGAGTTAAGATAAAGAAACCTACCAAGAGCGTCGTGTGCTCTTAGCTGCTATCACAAGCCCATCTAGGATTGAAACGTCTAACCTGAAATTCGAAATTGTGAGTAGTGAGTATACAACAATACTCAGTGAGTAAATATATACATACCGCTATACATACATGCACACGCATTTCAAAATACAGGTATTAGGATTTCAAATATATT
>JAXCLQ010000006.1:13601636-13621759 GCA_035584115.1 Cedrela odorata | reverse complement strand
CTCGATATCCGTCAAATCGATAAAATCCCTATAAAGCCACCAGGACTTTCCATAGAGTCTCTATATATCCGCGCAATGGCACGCAATAGGCTTACTATGGCTTATCCTCTCTTATACAACTCCACTACGGCACCAATAACCTACACGGCCTTTCATAGATTCATCTATAGGTTACAGCCCTATATATACAATAATTAACCTAGACCACTAGCCATATAACCATAATCCGGCCTTACCGGTCTCATCACCAATATACATGTATTTATAACTCATTTCATAACAATAGTTATTTATATAAACCAAATCCCGTCCTCCTTGGCCATAACAACATTTATACAAATCATTTCTAATAATGATTTTAAATCATGTAAACAATTCAGGCCTTCTCGGTAATCTCAGCATGTATACATATCAAAATATTTTCAATAAGCAGACCAAATAAACAAAACATCCCAATATCATGTAATACTCATTTCATTTCAATCATAAAAGGATTGTTGAACACATAAGCATACATATAATTATCATATGCATTTTATTTATATAATATGTATATATAAATTTACTCATTGTAAAATGAGGGTAACCACTCCCACTACTAATCCTTATGCTCAGTCGACCCTTCACTCAGGTCCTCAAAACCTGATACCACACATGCATACTTATAGTGAATTCCACGATTCCAAATAACTTAACGTACATACATGAAATACAATGTTAGTGGAAAATATGGCTACGATTCTTTAGTTGATGCATGACACATTACGAGGCTTTCTTACCAATGCCATTTAACCGATTTTCAACAATGAAATCCCATAGCAGTGAGTATTCCTAACTCATATTTTCGTCTAAAATGAAATATACACATTTCGACTAATATCTAACTCATACTTGACCATTATATGCTTTAATTGGTTCAACTAATACAAATCTATATTTTCTATACGATATCAAAATAAATCTCGCATAGACAGTGAACCATAAGATTTTAACTTATTATCAAATCTTAAAATCAAGCCTATAATGAGTTAATAGGCTTACCTTTAGCCTTTAGAAGTTTGTAAAAACCTCACATTGTCGATTGAACGCAAAACCCCTAAATTCTCTTTGAAACCTTAGCTCCTTCCTTACTGTTTTCAGTCCAAAAATGATACCGAATTGATGTAAGAAAAGTGGGTAGTCACTTGGCCACAAAATTTGGGTGAAAACCACCAAGGATTTGAAGAGATCTTGAAAACTAAAGAGAGATAAAGAGAGGAATGTATTTTTAGAGAGAGAGAGAGGGAAATGAACAAATGAAAACACATTGAAATAATTTTTCCCCTCTCGGGTGTTTATAAAAGTAGGTGAAATGACCAATTTGCCCGTCAAATTTTATCTAATTATACATCATGTATCGATACTTTTGGCTTGGGTATCAATACTTTTGGCTTAGGTATTGATCTCTTTGGACTGGGTATCGATCTGTTTATGAAAGTTCAATTTTGGAATTGTCTTAGATCCCGAGTATTGATATATTTGCCCTTATGTATCGATCCCTATTTTTTCTATGTATCGATATCTTTGATGAAGGTATTGATCTAGTTTGCTTTTTAAATATTTTTGAACTCTCTGTTTTGCTATATATCGATACCTTGAAATTAGGTATCGATTTGGTCAATCTGAAATTTCTTCTTACATTATTGACTTGCAAAGTATCGATCTGCATTCTTCATGTATCGATACCTTTGGCCTCAAGTATTGATACTTCCTGTCCAATTATCAATTTTTCTCGTAAAAACTTAAAATAAAAATTTTTCATGGGGACTCCACCCCTCAGACTCCGTCAAGGGCACTACCCTTTAACCCCGCTTGCTAATCAACTAGTGAGACCGCCGAATACTTTAGCATAGGGCAACATACCAAAATCCAATTTATGAAAAATTCCAAATCATAATACCAAATTTATTTCATTCATATCATTTATCTCAATTTAAATTCACCTAATCCTCGATACTGTATTAACTAAACATTACCAAGCATATGTGAACTTGAATGTCATTAATTGATCATGTTATCTTTATGTTTGGAAAACAGGGTTTAACAAGTACCAAAAATCTCCTTAATTATAATTTGAGTATTTAAGTTTCAAGACTTATTGATAGTGAAATCTTCAAGTACAACTTGAAGGAGTAGACATAGGTAACGTTAAGCCAAACCACTATAAATCTAAGGTATTCGATCTCTCATTCTCTAATCTCTTTATTTTCATAAGCTTAAATTTATTTGTGTAATTAAATTGAAGTAAAATTTATAATTGACCAAAATAAGCTTAGAAATTCAATTCACCCTCCCTCTTGGGTTACATATTAGTATTTCAATTATTATTTTTGTTTTCATTCTAATTATAAATATTTTTTCATATGTTTCATATGTATATTAATTTATAGTTTTATTTTATTCTTATATTTAAAATAATTCATATAACTAGTCATATTTATTTGATAATTTTAATTATATAAAAATAATTATTGATATAATAATAATATTTTTATTTTTTAAGACAAACTGACTACCAAGTAAAACAAGGTAATATTGTTGGCAGTTATAATAGAATTTTATGACTAATATTGATAATTAAATACACTTTTAATAAATTAATTAAAAACACTTAGATATATGAATATTAAGTTTAAATTATGTTCAAAATCAATTTATTTATAAAAATTCATATGCAATTGAACTTATAAATTTTTTTAATATTTGTAGAATTTTTTTTAATCAACAAATATATTTATATAGTATATTAAATTACCTATTAAATTTATAGGATCAAACTATTTCATATTTAAAAATGAAATTTGAAGTTAATTTAAAAATTTTAGTTATGAAATGCATAGCTATTTCAATAAAAAAATATATTTTTGTCCAAATAAAATATAATTAATTAATATAACATGTATTTATATTTAAGAATATTGACAAAATATATTTATTAAATATTGATTATAATAATTATTAAAATTTAAAAATAAAAGTAAGAAATTATTTTAAAAATTAATTTATTAATAAATATCAATAAATTTGGAAGTAGAATATATTTTTGTCTAAATAAAAAAATAATGAATTCATTTTCATGAATGATTCCATTATGCAACTAAATAATGAAAAAATATTTCATTTCCTTCCCCCTTTCATTTTTCATTTTCTTTCCATTCTTCGAACCAAACATAACCTAAGTAGAGACAATACATATCACCGGTAATATGGATACTCATTCGTATTTGAGTTGATTTGAAAATTAAACTAGTGATTTATGCAAATTAATTGTATTTGATCTGATCGGATATTCGATTTTAAGTTAGATAAATAAATTAAAGTTACAATTCAGTATGCTAATGACTTGCTTTGTGATTATTATTGTTATTATTATTGTAATATATAATGTTATTAGGTGCAATTTATTTATTTTTAAAAATTAAGTTTCTTTTAAGTCTAACTGTTTTTATTATTTATCTACGAGTTTTATTTAATTTAATTTAAATATTTGTTTTATTAAATTAGTTAAATTTTTGACAATTGGATTAAAATTAGGTATTTATAAATAATGGGTATCTATCTAGATATTATCCATATTCGTACCCAGTTCAATAATCAAGTATAAAAATTGGACAAGCATATGTAAATGAACAGCGAAGTTACTCAAAAATTACCATCCTTAATAATAAGAATTTAAAAAAAAAAAAAAGAACTTATATATAATATGGGTGGTGAAATATTCCACTTCTTAATATTTTTGACAATTATAATTTTATTATAAGTAACATGATTAAAATAATAAGAATTAAATTATTATTATTATTATTATTATTATATACCACAAATCATATATAATTTTTTTGTCATACAACTTTAATTATTTTTTAAATTAAAAAATATTATAAGATTTATATAGTATTTTTTTGAGATGACAGAAGAAGAAAATATGTAATGCAATGAATTTGAAAAAAAAAATACTTAGTTAATTTTTATAATTTTTTTATAAAAAAATATCAATATAGAGTTGTATGTGATAAAAGATTCAAGAAATGTTGAGTATAAATAATCACAAAAGATTTAGTTTTGAAGTTGTTTATTGAATAAATATGAAAAAATAAATTATGAATTTTAATTTACGATAGTATTATTTTTATATCCAAATCTCCTTCTTTCTCTCTTGATCGACCAAGTTCTCTTCCTCTTCCTCTTCCTCTTCCTCTCTCTCTCTTGATTGGCCACACACACCTCCTCTCACTTCTTGATATATTTTTCTTCTTTTTCCACCATTCGGCTAAGACCCATTTTTGTTTAGCATTTTCCTCCTTTCCTATGTCTCCCTCTCTTTATTACTCAGCCGAACAAGCTTCATCTTCCTCTCTCTTTCTTCTCTTTGCACGGTTTTCTTCCCTTTTACACTCTATTAACGGGTTTTCTCTCTTAGTTTCTCTTTTTACTATTTTCTTTCTTTCTTTGATTTCCCTCCATGGCCGGAATTTGCCCTCCTTCGTATCTTTTGCCCATTCTCTCTCTTCTTTCTCTATTATTCTAGATTTTGTGTTGAATAAGAAAACCAAATGAAAATCAAAAGAATGGATTTCATTTATTTGCACTCATGTGGGCCGGATATTAGCTTAATGGGCTTGGTTTACATGTACGTGGGCCTGCCATATTTCACCCTATTGAGCTTATTTTCTATGTTTAAATTGGGTTTACCTTTTATTAATTTTATAGGCTTGCATTCTTACTTTAGTTTGGGTTTGAAACTTACTTACCATGTGAACTTTTTTTACAATTTATTTTGTTCAACCTAATTGAAACTAGAATAGCCCAAAGTTTATTAATTTAATGGACATGGTTTAGTCTTGCTTAATTTCTCCAAAATCATGACTATTTCTACCCCTCAATTTCACTTGTCTTGATTTGATACATTATTCCTTAAGTTTTAAATTTTTTTTTCGTTTTAGTATTTAGTACTATTTTGTAATTATCATCATTAAAAAAAAATAATCACAACACTCATTTTTTAAATTGTTTATCTTTTAGGTTCGGAAAAATTTTATTTCGATCACCAAATCTTTATTATAATTATTATATAAAATTTCGATCGTTGCAAATTTCATGATGCAACCTAACAATGAAAATCTCTTTCATTTCCTCTCCTCTTTACTTTCCATTTTTAAAACAAAACATAACCTAAGTAGGGATGATACCTATAACTGGTGGTATGGATACTCATTTGTATTCGAGTTGATTTGAATGAATATTATTCGCTAAAAAAAATCTGAACCGGTGATGTATACAAATTAATTGTATTGGATTAGATATTCAATTTTAAGTTAAAAAAAATAAAATAAAGTTATAATTTAGTATGTTAATGACATGCTTTATGATTTTATTTTATATATATAACGTTATTAGGTGCAATTTATTTATTTTTAAAAATTAAGTTTCTTTTTAACTCTAACTGTTTTTATTATTTATCTATGAGTTTTATTTAGTTTAATTTAAATATATGTTTTATTAAATTAGTTGAATTTTTAACAATTGAATTAAAATTAGGTATTCATGAATATTTATAAATAATGGATATCTATCTAGACATTATCCATATTCATACCTATTTCAATAATTAAATATGTAATCGGATAAGCATATGTAAATGGATGGCCGAGTACGGACATGGATGTCTCTATCCATGTCTGACCCAAAAATTATATCCTTAATAATAAATTTTTTAAAAAAATATAAGAACTTATATATAAGATGGGTGGTGTAATATTCCACTTCTTAATATTTTTGACAATTATAATTTTATTCTAAGTAACACGATTAAAATAATAAGAATTAAATTATTATTTGTATATATTTTAAAATTTTATACCACAAATCATATATAATTTTTTTCATACAACTTTAATTCTTTTTTAAATTAGAATATATTTTTAAATTTATACAGTATTTTTTTTAGATGACGAAAGAAGAAAATATTTAATGTAATGAAATTGAAAAAAAAATAATTGGTTAATTTTTATAAATTTTTTTTATAAAAAAAAAATATTGATAGAGAATTGTATATTATAAAATATTCAAGAAATGTTGAGTATAAATAATCACAAAAGATTTAGTTTTGAAGTTGTTTATTGAATAAATATGAAAAAAATTATTATGAATTTTAATTTAAGATAGGAATATTTTTTGATATTATAAGGAAGTGAATTATAAAATATTATGGCATTTGATTTGAGATTATAGTAGGAAAGGATGTGTTAATAAGTGGAGGGTAATTATAAATATCATCACCCATAAAATATTGCTTTTATGCCAAACAAAACTGATAGGTCTACTGATTTTGGGCTCAAATACATTGGGCCTGAAAAGGAATTTATCTACAATTTCTAATTCGAAGTCAAATGATCACCGATGCCATGCCACCAGCATTGGAATGAAAAATATTATTTTTCTCTAATCCTTATTTTGTTTTTTTAATAAATAACGAGAAGATTAATACCACTGCGCATGCAGCCACCGATAGATCGATACATACATACACATACATACATACATATTATGGGAATTATCACCCCGACTATTTTAGGTTTCTAGAGTTGAAGATTGTAAAACGAAAACAAAGTTTGGATATAAATTTCCTACTTGAATTTATAATTTATTATTATTATTATTATTGAGTTAAATGATATCGATAATGCTAAGAGAAAAATAAAATTTATAAGATTTTTAATGAGTTTGTATTTTAATAAGATTTATTATTATTATTATTAATTTATCTTTCTTAAAATTTTATTAAATCTTACTTTTGTTATCATTTCTAACTAAGATTATGAATTTAATTAACAAAGAGTTGAATAAATACTTCTCATAAATTTGATTCAAGGGAAATCACGATACAATTTTTTTTTTTTTTTAAATATACAAAAACTTGAAGGGTGATGATAATAATATATATCATAATATTTCTTTACTTTCTTTTATTTCTTAGACTTTTTTATCTTAAAAGAAAAAATATTTAATTTTTTTGAGTTTGCATATAAAATATTATCTAACCATATATAATAATTAAATATAATTGATTTAATAATTGACTTGAGTATGAATGTAAAAGTTTTAAATTTTAAATTAATTATTAGAACCAAGTTTTAATTATTTATTATATTTACGAAATTAATAAGTTTGTCTATTTACTGGAATTTTCTGGCCATCCCCTTCGCCCCGTTACACGGACATGAAAAGGTAGAATTTAGACTATAATATTAAGATATAAAATATAATAAAATTTAAAATTTAAAATATTTAATATAAAAACTAAAAAATATATAACAATATAAATACTTTACATATATATTAAGAGAAAATTTTAAGTAAAATAATTATATCACGTTATTATTAATAATGTGGTATAATTATTTAATTGTATAAAAAAACAAAAATTACGAATTTATTATAATAAAAAATTAAAAAGTAAAATAAATAAGTTATATAAAAAAATAATAATAAGGATGGATCATAAATTCATAATACTCTCACTCCGCTGTTATTAAACCAAAAACAGACTACTGGGTACTGAGAGTGGCCAAAGCAAATATATATATATATATTAATTTTCTGCACCAGTCCACCATAAAAACTACAATTTTCCTTTTCCAAATCATGTGGTTGCGTTTTCCTTCTTCGTTGATGGCGATCATGGGCCCATGGGATGGGCAGCGACACTTTATCAAGAAAGCTTATACGTTCAAATATCTAAACAACACAAATTTTGCTACGGCAGGCTTTAAGATCAAACACATAAAAAATTTGCCCTTTTACACGTTAATGCGGAGAACATGCTTGATATAAATACCTACCGACCTTGTTCGTATTGTCAATTATTATAATATTCTTGGGTCATTTTCTTTCTAATTTGTTTTGGCAATGTCGAAATCAAAAACAATTCATCGTTCTCTTCTTTTATTTATTTTTGGCTTTTCAAGCATACGAATTTCATTTGTAATTTGCTTTCTCAACTCCCGGATTGGTTGACCGTATTAGGCGGCTCATAATTCATGAATGACCGAGTCTTCTGTCTTGTATTCGTGAGTCATTTCCTCTGTAATTAATTTTTGCATTGTTATTATTTAATCACCATTAATTTGTAATTATACGGTTCCTTTTGACGATTGCAATGACGTCAATGATATGTATGCGTGTTGGTGGATATGTATGTCTCAATAATCAGACAAAGATGTCTACATTATCAGTACTGGCATGTGGGTTTATCATGTGGGGTTAATTTTATTTTGAATTCTTTATAATATTTATAATATTACTCACCAAGCAGTTTATCCAACGACGCAATGATGCATGAAATCTCTGGTAAACGATGCATGGCGCCATATATTTAACGCGGTTTCCATTTAACATGCGAATTCACAAAAGCATCAAAGTTTGTCGTCTGTTTCTCGGGAGCTGGGTTGGCATCTCCTTTATGTATATTTCTATTTTTTTTTTTCCAAATCTTGGCTTTAATCGGTATGCAACTGTGCATGTCAAGTAAACATTTTCTCATATATGATTACCTCTTGAGCTAGATTCTATTATATATTCATGGCTTTTATGTGTCCAATTTCTTATATGTAAATATTGGATTTTGTAGGCGAAGACAGTTTCTTGACCTGAGCTTTTCCAAGTATGGCGGAGGAGAAGTTTGGAGAACCACTGTTGAAGAAAAAATATTATGAGAATTGCTCAGGCTGTAAGGTTGAGCAGCTTAAAGAGTTGCGACGGGGTTTACCTATTCGAGAACTTCTTTCTATATGGATTGTTGTGCTTTGCACTGGTAAGTTCTTTCATGAAAATTCTGGTTAGCTTTAAGAGCGTTTTATTTATTCGTTATCTTGAAAATTATCTAGTTCTAATGACATAATTTAGCTAGGCGGTGAAATTAAAGATTGGAGATGCCTGCAAATGAATTTAGTTTATGTAAAAAATTTAAAGTCTGGAGCTTCAAAGATAACCAAAACTTTTTGAGTTGCCAAATGAAAATGGGAAAGTTATTTCATACTTTGTAAATATGGAAATCAACAATTTCTCCATTGCATTTTTCTTGGAGTATGGTGCTGTTGTCATTACTTTGTTTAGTAACCGAAGATTGTGAATTCTGCATTATTTCGAGTTTACAGTTGTGTGTCAATTAGACAATCCCCACCCATCAGGTTCTTAGAAAACTTAACAGAAGTAGTGGCTATAGCTCCTATGGTTTTGGCATAACAAAAGCTAAACGGAAAGGTAGCTTTAGTCAGAAAATCGGAAATTAGTTAAGTTTAAATTTTGAAGCTACTATCATAAAAATTTTTCTTGTTTTGTTCATTAAGTGGTAGTTGTGCAGTGGATATGGTGTTGTATACAATTTCTGTTGTTTTAAGGCAACGCTTCCTTTTGTTTATGATTGTAACTTAATTATTCAAGAATTCAATACCCTCCTGCACCAATTTGTTGGTTTCTTGTATCGCTTGCTATAGTAAGTAGCTGTGAAACATTTATTAATTATGTGAAAAATTTTGTGTATATTATCCCTTATATCCTTCTTGTGTTCAATTTTTCAGCACTGCCGATATCATCTCTCTTTCCCTTCCTTTATTTTATGGTGAGTGTAATTGTTACCTTTTATGCTGTATACAGAATAAGTTATCTAGTTTATGCAAACTATAATTTATGAATATGATTCTTTTACTGAACTTCATACTTCATATTGAGAATTTTCAATATCCTATTTAATACAATTTGGCACTGTGCCCATACAGGGGAAATCATTTTTATTTGCTATAAATACTTGTGAGGGAAAGCACATTGTTTAAATATTAAAAACATTAATTCACACCAATTTTTGCATGATAAATTTCCCTCCTAACTGATCACAATCATATGTTATAATAGGGCATTATGAGTTATCTATCTGAAAAATCTTGCTGCCATCCATTTGTGTAGTTGAACTAGACCACCAGTAGAAAATTAATGTAACTATCCTGGAGTATATCAGCCTACTTAATTGCTGAAACTTGTCAGATTTCTTAATAAATTTTTCTTTGAACGCATAAAGTGATTAAAACTGTTCAAAACTACTAGTAACCTGCCTTCTAGGGTAGTGTTTCATCCATCTCATCTGTTATAAATCATGTAATTCATTTATTAATAGGGTATTTGTCTATTTGCAGGGGAATGGGATAAACTTTTTCATAAATATGATCTTAGACTTTTTTGTCTGTCACTTTAGAGCTTGGCCATTATCTAAAAGTTTAAGGTTTTAGATCAAGTGACAACTTTAAACATTATTAAATCATTCATTTATTTTTTACAGCAGTTTTGTTTATTATTTATTTTCAGATTAGGGATTTTGATATAGCAAAACGAGAGGAAGATATTGGCTCCTATGCTGGCTATGTGGGTGAGCTTATCATCTGTTCTTTGTCTTTAATAATGGTGTATTTATTTGTGCAGCTTAATTTTCACATTGCCTTGAGAAGTTATTCTAACAAACCTCTTAATACCATGAAGGGTCTTCGTTTATGCTTGGCAGAGCTTTGACATCTGTTTTTTGGGGAATAGTGGCTGATCGCTATGGTCGAAAACCTGTCATAATAATAGGGACTATTGCAGTGTTAGTGACTGCTTTTTTCATATCAAACTTGAAATTGATACTTTGACAATTAATTCTCAATTTCTTTATTTCAGACATTTTCTATTGTTATTTTTCACACGTATCTGTCTTAAAACGGTCACAGGGTTATTTTCAACACTCTCTTCGGGCTTAGTGTGAATTTCTGGATGGCTTTAATCACCAGGTTTCTTCTTGGGAGTTTGAATGGTTTGCTTGGACCCATAAAGGTATTGAAATTCTGTATTGCAGCTTATTCCTTGTTCATAATTCTGACTTCCTCTAAATATCTGTGCTTAAATTCTTTTATGACCAGGCATATGCAAGTGAAATATTCCGTGAAGAATACCAAGCTTTAGGACTGTCAACGGTGAGCTTATTGGTCTATGTATATTTGGGTTATCAAAATAAAAAAATTGCTGCAGCATTGGAATTGAGAACTATAATTTATTTCAGGTTAGCACAGCATGGGGCATAGGTTTGATCATTGGTCCAGCACTGGGTGGTTTTCTGGCACAGGTACTTCAATTTTTTTGGGCTTGTATGTAGACAAATACATCCGGCTGTGTCCCTTTTTGTTTTTTTGTTTTTTGATTTTATGCTTGTGAAGTACTGTTTTAAACTTTGTGGATGATTTTGCAATCCAGCCAGCAGAGAAATATCCAAATATATTTTCCAAAGAATCTCTATTTGGAAAGTAAGTTAAGCTTCACTGATTATTTATTTTTCCTCTTATAATTTTTTTCTGTAAGAATGGTATCCTTAGAAATTGATTTTTGCAGATTTCCGTATTTCTTGCCCTGCCTTTTTATATCACTTTTTGCACTGGGGGTAACTATTGCTTCTTGCTGGCTTCCGGTATGTTATTTCTGCTATTAATGCTTTCCAGACAAATATTATGCATTTCTCTCTAATATTGTTCATTGTGTTATTTCAAATTGTCGATTTGGGCCATTAGTTATGTTAAGTAGGATGCATGTTGATAACTCTTTCATAACACAGATGATCATTTAAAATTGGTAATTGTGATATCTTTAAGTTTAAAGTTAATCATATAAGTTAGAATAAGTAAAATGAAATTATCACTTGCTATTGTTGCAATCAGTTCCTAAAATATATCTCATTATGCAGGAGACATTGCACTTGCACGATGAAGACGATGTATCATGTGATGTCTCATATGATGCTTTGGAATCTGCTGATTCTAATGCAGAGTTTAAACAAGAGGGAAGAGAGGCAACTGCTAAGAAAAGCCTCCTAAAGAATTGGCCCTTAATGTCTTCTATCATTGTTTATTGTGTTTTCTCACTACATGATATGGCTTACACAGAGGTATATTTCTACCTGATTTCATAAATGTTGGCTTGTGTTATTTATTGAGTTATATCTCATTTATCAATATGTTTTCCTATTTCCCTAAGGAAATTGTTCTTTAGAATTGAAATATATAGTTCTGTTCCTATAATGGCAACCTAAACTACAGGACTCAGAATCTTCCACTTCCTTTCTGAGATTAGGGCTCCTTTAGATTCATTAATGCTCTATAATTCTGGCAAGGGAGCTAGTTGCCATAAGAGATGAAAATGGTGCTGGAAAACATTGAAACAAACTTCTTTCTTTGTGATAGAAACAAAAAATATATAAAAAATGGTCATGTATTCTGATGGAAAATCTTATCTTTTAAGGGTAAAAATAGCCATACAGTGCTTTTCAATTTTATGATGTTATGTAACATGGATTCCTAGTTAAAACTCTTTTGACACTCTGCTTGGTACTAGCCATCCATTTACCCAGTTAATTACCTAATGCTTCCTGTGTGTTTGCCTACCCATGTTTTTGAATTGGTCAGGCTTCTCTTTACTTCTCAGCCAATTAACAATATCAACAACAAAACCTAAATGTGCTACAGTTCTGTTTTTGCAAGACTAGAAACATTTGTTGGCATGAGAAAGAAATTAGAATTGAACCAAAAATAATTGGGTAAAAAATTAATATAATAATTCTTCTAGCAGCAGTATGGATCAACCTTTGTTGTTCATAATGAAAGTTTTCTTGGATGCCTGATCACTTGTTTACTAAATTTTATGATTGCAGTAGTTATTTGCATTGTTGTCATGTTTGGAGATATCTCCTACTTTTTAAATAGAAACAATTCCATGTTTATGTATAAAATAGCCTTTATTCAAATATTGTGGAGCTATATTTGGGATCATATTGTTAAAAAAGAAAATACTCAGCCAACAATAAAAGAAAATTGTTGGAAACAAATGAAATCACTAATATGGTTTATGATAAGGGCGGGTGCTCCTAAATGGATTCTTTTTGCATTAGCACTAATACATGTGTGTTCCATACAATATCAGCATTGTGGTTTGAACTATTTATTTATTACTCCATTAGCCATTATTTTTCATTGCACTGCTTGTGCAACCACCGCTAGCAAAAGCAAGAAGGCCATCATCATTAGATCAACCACCAGCATTACCATAATTACTGTACCGTTTGCTACACTTTCACTATTTGTCACTGGCATCATTACCAAATAAATAGCACTCTCCGTTGTATTGTCAAATGCGTCGTCAATAAATTTGAAATACTCTTATTTTGTCATGTATTAAAGTGGATGTCGAATTTGAACACCAAACGCTATTGTCATAATCATTGGAAAGTTTTTTGAACCATTCATGCTAAGGATTCATTGCATTTACAAACTTTCCATGGTAAACATAGGGCTGTTATTGCCACTGAGGTTGTTTTGAGCTTCATATACAAAGAAACTATATTGCTTTTCCTATTTTTCCTTGTTTTCTATTTCTATATATTTTTATTTTCACTGGCAAGAATATTGTCTAAATTGTTAAAACTTTCTTTCCGTAGATATTTTCGCTGTGGGCTGTCAGCCCTAGGAAGTATGGGGGTCTGAGTTATTCAACTGAAAATGTTGGTGAAGTTCTTGCCATCTCAGGTAAAAAGTGGATACTTGCATTACCAATTTATATATGGATAATCTTGTATAATTTTTCTTTGGTTTTTCAACATTTTTATCCATCTTTGCTACCTACATTTTTAGATTTGTTTATCAATTCAAAAAGGCCATGTTTATCCTATATTTTTTAGATTTTTTCAGGTGTAAAGAAGTCTCAAGTGTCATACACAACTCCTCAGGAAGCATTTTCTGCATTAACCATGCTTTAAAATGATGTATACTAATTGTAAAGGAAGAAAGAAATTATCAGAGTGGACTAGATTTCCACAAAGAAAGGAGGAAAAAAAAAAATCCTCGAGAGGGGTGTCTTTAGTATACAAAAACAATCAATGAGGGGTATCTGTACCTCTGCAAAACCAATTAAACAGCACCTGTAACTCTTGGGATTTGTGGTTATTTATTGGAGTTAATGCTTTCCTATCTATTGCATGGGATGCTATGATAATTTTAGTTAGAATGAAACTTATGAAGCACTGTTGCCTATGTGAATATTCTTTTGTTATTTTTTTTTAATTTTCAAATTCATGTATCAATCTCAACCATTCTTGACAATTGTCCACTTATTGAATTTCTAGGTTTCAGCCTTCTTGTCTTTCAACTTTCCCTATACCCATATGTGGAGAGGATTCTTGGGCCAATAGTGGTAGCGCGCATTGCAGGGGTAATTTTGAACTCGTTGTGGCATTTACTGTTAACATATTTGCTTATGAAATATATATATTTTGTGTTTTTGATCACTTAATTTCCTATGTACAGGCTCTTTGTATACCTCTTTTGACAAGTTACACTTACATGGCAATGTTATCGGGGTTCAGCCTTTCCTTGTTGATAAATTGTGCTTCTGTGTTGAAGAATGTTTTATCTGTAAGTGGATATACTACTCACTAATCTAATTTAAACCGATCTTATGAGTGTACTTGTGAGTTATTTCTGGTTACCGACTTCTAATGTGAAGGAGTGATAACTAATGAACAATTAATTTGGTCAATTATTACATGTTTGGGAACTACTTTTGTTTGTACGTAGAATAACTATTAGCTCACGGTTACTTTCTGCATATTACATCATGTATTATGATGAGCTTGAATATTATTTTTTGTTGATCATTTTCTTATTGGTGATTATTTTTTTTCCCAATTTTACTCTTCACGAAATAACTATTTCATTTTAAAATGAATATAACAGAAAACTGTATTGCGTCTTGTGATTTTTGTCTATATTTTGCTCAACTTCATTACTCTGCACGACTTTTCGACATAACTTTTTCAGAATGTTTTCTGAGCAATTAGATAATTACAGGGTCCCCGAAAGTGTATTCGTTCCCCTTAGATATGTTGATTATATGGTTGTTTCGTTACATTAAGAGGCAGTATATGTCAATTTGCTTAAACTAGTCAAGCTAGAAGCTTGGTTTTAGAGGTGGGTGTGAGTGAGGAAATGGGATCATCTTTTTGTACAGATTCCTGTATATTATACAATAAGCATAAATCTTTATAAAAAATAACTTATATTGGATTATATATTCTTGTGTAAGCATGTTGCTGGTGATCTTAAGTACTTCCCAATTGCTGTTATTCTTCTGGCAGACTAAAACTGCTCTTTAGTAATAGTTATGCTGATTCTCTTGAACTTGATCTTACCATCAGTTTTCCTGGATAAATCAGACTGATTTAGTCTTTCAATAATGCTCTTAATTATTTTAGATTCCATATTTGCAAAATTTTGCCTTCATATGTTCTTTATCAGGACTGTTGTAACTATTGTTTCTTTTTTTTTTTTTTTTATAACAGGTGTCTATCATAACAGGATTATTCATTCTTCAAAACAGAGCAGTGGTAAATTTCTTTTCTTGGTTTATTTAGTATTAGTTCCATACTTTCAGTTATTTCTTCTATAGTATATGTCAATTTGATTTGATTATGGCACAACAGGATCAAAATCAAAGAGGAGCTGCTAACGGAATTTCTATGACTGCAATGTCTCTTTTTAAAGCTGCTGGTCCAGCTGGAGGAGGAGCTCTGTAAGTATCTTATTGATTTCACTGGATTGTTTTATAGGTGGAACTAAGAAAATGATTGAGCTAGATATGGAAAATGTGTATTAACTTTTAACCCTAGGTTATGCCATAATTGATTGCTGATCCTATCCAGAATGAAAAGAGTAATATTTATAAATAATTATCCTACAGAAAATAAAAGCATCAGTCCAGGCATATATATTGTTCCATTGTTAGAAAAAAAAAAAGTTTAGGTTGAATAATCCTTGGGGGAAGGATAATAGTTTGTCGTGCTTAGTTTTTAATGGAAGGATTCTACCAGTTATATTCAAGCTATAACTATTTACAAATCCACTATAAGGAAAGGAAATATTTTGACTTTCATAATCAGCTATTATTGCATCAATTCCTCCCTGCTTGGAGACTTTGGTTCTAGAAAATCTGTTCATCTTCCTTTCCAAGGTGTCATGTAACTTTTTTCATAGAGGATGAAGTGTGATCCAACAACTTCAATGGCAGAATCTATTCTACCTTTATTTCTTATTGCCTCGTTCAGTACATCATATATGTCGCCTCTAAGTGAATTTCCTTGCTTGAAATGATTAATGGCCCTAACTTATGTCCCAAACTAAGCTTAGGGCACAAAATCTTGATATGAATAAAAATATCGGCAAGCCCATTAGAATCTGTCTGTATCTTCAAGTCACTTTCCACTAGCATCCTAGCATAAGAGTAACCCTGTGGTTATTACTAATAGGTTGCATGTTAATGTCCTAGTTTAGTAAATCAGTTGCATGCTTGGATCTATATAGATTCATTATTCCTAGTTCAGTAAATCAGTTGCATGGATCTATATAGATTCATTATTCCTGAGAAACTACTAAATTGTAGTTTTCATATTTTATATTCACTGTTTAATATCTTTGTGAGCGATTACTTATCAATACTGTCACAAAGCAGAGCATGAGAATAATTAGTCTTCCCACTTCAATGCCTGTCAAATAATGCATGCCTAGTTGTAAATAAATGATTCTCTTGGTTGCTCCGCTTATCCTTTATCAGATTATATAAAACTGTGTGAAGAACTTAGACGCATATTAAATAGATCATTTGTTTAGTAACTCCATAATTTGGGTCTTTGCAGATTTTCTTGGGCACAAAAGCGTCAAGATGCTGTCTTCCTCCCAGGTACGACACTAATGAAATTTCTCACTCTAGGTTTTTGTTTTCTTAAACTAAGCTAATAATTCATGAAATCCACGGGCTTAGCTGCTTCAATTTAAGTGCAGGTAACCAGATGGTTTTCTTCGTTCTCAATGTCGTGGAGGCAATTGGAGTGTTGATGACATTCAAACCTTTTCTAGCTCAATGACGCGACGCTGGTAGAGACATGAATGAACCCTCCCTTTTTAATTTTCAAGTAAAGCTTCTGAAAAGTATTGACAATATTGATTCTTTGATGATGCACACTCACACCTGTATCGATGATTATCAGCAATGTTCTTTGCGCCTGTAATTATAGATAGTGAACTTGTTCACAATATGTGCCATTCTTATAGAATTTTAATGCCAATATAAGAGCATCTATGAAATTTTTTGTCGCACTATAAAACTCAAATTTATTTTCACATTGGTGCAATTCTACTGCTGTATTTATTCTTTCATGAATTAAATTTATCTGGGTAAGAATTTCTTGTACAATCCGAAACCTCAAGATTATGACATTTTTGTGAGAGTTATGTTGGGACCAGCTTTTAAATTGAGTCAGATATGACACAGCTTAGATATTGTGTGTCCAAATTACATAAATTCTGTGGCATTTGGTTCCCAAAACATGGCCCGTGAAAGTGGATAAAAGTGTTATTTCTGAATCGAGGAAACCCATAGTCTCGCTTTTGACTAATGATTAACCTTCTTATAGACCCTGCATATTGTGCGGCCTCTCTAGCTGGTAAACCACTGTAGGCACTGGAGTGTAAAAGGAAGATCATTGACTTGATTCACTTACCTGCCTTCTGGTATAAAGGCATAAATAAAAAAAATGGCTTGTCCTAGTCTTGCCAAGAATTCGAGGTTTACAGCTCGGGATGGCAATCAATTATTATTGTCTTGAAACCTTTTTCCTCACATTGAAGCATGTCTCTGGGCAACAAAAGGAAGATAAGAGGACTCTTCTTGCTCAAAACCCTGATACAATTAGTCATTCCTTACCCCCCAAGGATCTGGAATTGTATGCATAAAAAATGGGATAAGGAATTTGTAGCCCTGGGCCCTTGAAGGTTTTATTTAAGTTAGCACTCAACCCAAAAGCCATGCTATCGTGTTACTTTAGCGTCGACACACTCCTCACATGCAATGTCGCATTTACGAAATGAACTTGTTACGTGGATCCAACACAAATTCAAATAAAAACTTAAAAATAACACACTCCAATATAATTCATTATGGTCTAGCTCACGTTTGTTTTCGCAAAATGGATAGTGTCCCTTGTAGTTTAAGCTCAGTTTCTGTTCATCTGTAGAGGATTGCAAATAGATGTTTTCCATTGCGTACTTGGCAGAAAAACAAGATGATTAGATTAATTTGTTCGTGGATTGGTTTGCTTTTGTCAGCTGCTCAATGCGGCAGCTAGCTTTTACGGTCTGAAGGAATAAAGTGTGGTTAGGTGGATCAGGCTACTTAGTTTTTATCTTCCTAAACCTCACTTGTACCTTCTACGTTCTTTAGCGACATTTGAATTCAGGCTTGCCATATTTATTGTTGTTTTACGAGTTACCTTTGTTAAATAAAATGCAGCTAGTTTAAATTATAAATGATTCATTTGGGTTGATTTACAGAAGATCTTTCTACTATACCTGATATTTGAAGGGATTTCTGCCATCTGTGCAGAATGCAGTTATAGTAGTCAGTTTTGTGGGTGTCAATTGGATGAGGATGTAAAATGTAGCTTGGCTTACGTCTATTATCTGTTAAAGAGTTATTCTATCTACTTATGTGGAGAGCTTTGCGAACTACTTAGGCTTCATATAGTTGTAGTAGAAACATTTTTCTTGACATAATGGCCTTTGTACCTTTTCCATTGTACTCAACTGGTCAAGTTGTAGTAAAAACGTTTTTCTTTACACAACGACAATGTAGCTTTTTCTATGGTGATCTCGTTTTGCTCTGTGATGCAAGTTGTTGTAGCTAACTGGTCACTTTGCGGTGCTGAAGCCTACCTCTTTGATGATTTTGGAATAAAATTGGCTAACTGTTTTGACTGGAAACAGGTACTAGTACTGCGAGCTTATCTGGCCAGCCTTCAGTTGATGGTGCGACTGACAATAACTTGAGTCGCCACAAGGCCAGATTCCAGGCTACTGCTGCTGCACTCTCAGTTTATGGGAAACATTGCTTATGAGTGAAACTTTTTTTTTTTTTTTTTTTTAATATCCCTCCCCTTTTTGTCTTATTTATATTTGCACAATGCCTGGTGCAAATTACCAATTTGTAAAATTGCGGCTGGCCTTTGATGTAAGCTGTGATTGCGTAATACTAACAAAAGCATCCATTTTGTATAGCGTTGTGTTTCCATTTCATATTTGAGGTATCTTGAGAGGTAATGCAGGAGACTTAGCAAACTCAATAGTTTTACATAGAGTTATGTAATTTCATAGTCATATGCATGTTTTATGTTATCTTGAGTTGAAGATTTCTCTCAGTTGAACTAAAATTGATGTGGGTGTGATAAAATGTAATACAAATGGAGATAAGTTGGCTATTTTGGTAAATTTGTGCATGGATTGTTTCTTAATTGAATTGCTTGACAAAAGAAGTTAGAAAAAAAAGTTGAATCTAGTATTTCTTATTACTTGCGAATGAGTGAAACTTTTTTGTTTTTTCGTATGTAACTAAAATACAAGGGAAGGGAACTCACCCTCTAAACGTACGGGAGTCGTATGCTATTTTTGAATGGTCGATGGAGAATGAAGAATTTAGCATGTAACTACAAATACAATAATTAAAACTGACAATTCATGACAATTTGTGGCTAGGTAGATAGTTCAAATGCTCTCAATTAGCTATAGGAATAGTAGAATTATTAGTACAAAACCAACTGATTGTTGGGGAAGAATTGGTTGGAGACACTATGTGGTGCTGGCAAGCTCAATGTGGGGGGTTGAATTCTCGGCAGTAGATGAATTTCCGGTAGCAAATTGGAGCTCAACGCAGGAGTTAAAGCCGATACATTAACAGTAAGTGTAAGAACAAGAATTATTAGCGTCAGTTAAAAAAAATATCACTAACTAAACCAAAACATAACGCTAAGAACACTCCATTTAATCTTACACCTTAAATCACTAACTAAACCAAAAGAGAACATTATTAACACAGTCTCCATTTAATGTTATGTCTCAAATCATTGACTAAACGAAGAATTGTAATTTGTAAAAGAGCCAAAAATAACAGTAAAGATGAAAAAAATAATAAAGTTG
>JAXCLQ010000006.1:13579836-13593370 GCA_035584115.1 Cedrela odorata | reverse complement strand
TCTCTCTCTCTCTCTCTCTCTCTCTAATAAAATTCAATTCTTTCATCATACTTCCACCAATTTATGGAAGAATTGAGTTTGTTCCTTTCAGGGGATAGCAAACTCCTCTCATTTCATTCCCTCTCACATTGCTTCTTCACAATCCTGTGTGGGAATGATTTCCCCTCTATCATTTTTTGCTTTTCCTATGCATTAATAACAAGCAATGAAGAACCTATCAGCCAATTTGTAAGATAAAAGATAAAGGAGTAAAAAAGAAAAAAAGAAAATAATAGAATGCTTCCACAGAACTTCATGAAACAATTGGCTATTTTCTGGAGATCATACAAATATGAAAAACAAGACACATTAAACAACGGGCAACCCCAAGGCTGTCTCCAATTATGTTTTGAGCAGATAATTGTATCAGTATAAAAAAATGTTATTTAAATGAAAAAGACAGAGAGAAAACTTCATGCATCTATCATCAAAATGTATGCTTAGCGGCATTGTGAAATAACGCTCATTACTGAAACATTCACCACTTATACAACAGCAGATACAGCAATATAAAAGTCTCTGTATCCACCAATGCAAAAGAGGCAAACAAAGATCCAATATCACTATATACAAAGAGTAAGCAACCAAAGATGGAGAAAAAATACCTTCTCAGAGTCCCGGCACACAATATGGTGACCACTGAACATTGCTGCAAGCATGGACTCAGGCTCACGCTGAGTCAGAGTGTCAACTGTTGTACAAAATTTCTTTCCTCCTGTATATTACCACGTGATAAATAAATAAATAAAAGGTTAAGTAAATTGAATTCTTCTGGTAGTAGCTGAGAATGTAAGGAAAAACAACAGAAAACATTCATCCAACAGCTTGAGAAGTAAATGCTACACTAATTTCAGCATAAAGTAACTAACTGGCTGAGTTGAGAAAATCTCTCACATCTACAAAAGCCGAAAAATGCATACAATGAGAGAGCACGGAATTAAAAATCGATTATTTTCCTTAATTTCCCGGGAAACAAACAGAAAGCAATCGAAGAGAAACGAAAGAGGAAATGAATCATAAAATTCAGTTGATTAAACTCAATCACCGGAAGTTAGTAACAAATCCGAGCTAAATAAAAAGGAAGAAAATTAGGTATTCACATTTCCATTAACACCCGATGAATTCTATGTAATCTTACTATGATCAGTAACTAATAGGTAAATAGCAATAAGGAAAAACTATCTACTTGTCGGCGATGTAATGTCATTTTTGTAAGGGAATTAGTAGATTCTGTAGAGAGAATGAGAGAAAGTTACTGACCGATGTTAAGACGAACCATAGAAGAGGAATCAGAGGCGTTTGCCATTGCCGTGCGTAGAGAGTTGTAGTGGAACAGTGAGGTGTAGGAATTTGTAACTGTTACTCTTTGGAAGAGAGTGACTTTGGGCTGGCTTTAAGTCTGTTCAATAATTGGTCTCGGGCCACGGGGCCCAAGAAATAACAAATCCAAAAATAAAAATAAAAGCTGTTTTTTTTAAAAAAAAATTTATAAAAATAAAACCAGGCTTGATCCCAACATATAGCTCCCCAATTTTAATTTAATTTAATTTAATTTTTACATAAAACTCTTTAATTTTATTAATTAAAACTTAATCACAAAACTACCTTATCATAAATTTTAGCTGTTAAAGTATTAACAACAATAATTTTGTCTAAAAATATAAAGGAAGTTAATAATACTAGTTCACTGTCTATTCAAAATTTATTCATTCAAAACTTGTATACTAGTTTAACATGTAAAATTTGATGTACACAAAAATATTTTTAAAATAATTAAAAAAAATTGTGATGATTTTATATACTTTAAAAGTAAAGTTAAAAAACTATATTTAATAATACTAATTTTAATAATATATATATTTTTATTTAATATTCAACATTTAATTTTTCTATCCCACAACAAATATGTTTTAAAAGTCATCGTACTTTAATATCAAACTTCGAAACGAAGCCTAACAGAAAGTTAATTTTGGGACAAATGCTCTTTGAAGAATAACTGAATAATTAAAAAAAAATAATCTAGCATTCTCAAACACATCCCTAAAATTTGAGAGGACATAAATATAAGTTCAACCTCTAGGACAACCATATATATAATCAAACAAGTTCGGTAATACAGCGTTACAAGCCAAGCAAATAATGACCAGCTCTGAAAATCAAAGCTCGGCCAATGCTCTGTGAACACAAGAAAAGATCTGATATATACAGAGTTCAGTGATTCCTCCGTCATATCGAGTACATATTCCATCGTGTAACTAACTACAGAAAAGCATAGTAGTGCAATCCATCTTCAATGTTTTCTACCTGTTAGTACTAGTTTCCTCTTAACTTTTCCAAATCAGGGAGATCTGCAATGTGTAGAACACATAAACAGGTAAAATACACAACAAAATGACAGTCAAAAGAGGAAATTTCTTTGATAAATGACAGCTTCAGGCATAGGCACAAAACTAGATAGAAATAGAGTCAGTGTACAATTGTTCATAATATGCATTCAATTGGAAACGTATATGTTAGAATGCATCGGACAGTTCCTCCATAAACTATGGAAGCGACAAACAAAAGCTTCATGAGGTTATAGTTTTGGCAAGATGAACATTAATTCTCGCACAAACATAAAAGTCCGATACAAATCCCGTGTAGATGTAACTCATTGCTTGAACAGTTATCATGAAAATTTGTGGGCTTATGCAAATGTACACATGAGGATACTAGGGGTTTACACTTGGGGCAACTGAAAGAAAGAAGATGTCTAATTTAAATCCGAGCACAAAATTTCAGATCAAATTCAGGGTAAAAGTTTAGCAGAATTGATGAGTCTAAAAACTTACAGAGCATTCCTTCATCATCACTGCTTTCATCACCTTGACCAACATACTGGAAAAAAAGAATTCAAGTTACATTATTGAGCAGCAAATTAAAACTAAGAGCAAGATTAACAAGGTATTCATAAGTATTGTCACTGCATGTCAGCAACAAGTAACAGAATGAGCAAATTACCGCAGCATCATCATCATCAGAAGCCAAATCAGCTGTATAGACCACAGAAAATTTGGTCAGATCCAATAAAACCCTCGCTCTAAGACTTAAAGGTCTAAAATTCAAAAAATTGAAAACCTATTCTAGTAATTAATAGAGTTGTAACGAGCAAACCATTCAAAATAATTATAATTAGATTGTAACTTTTGTAAATCTTATTCATGAATTTAATAAGATTATATTTTCTTTAAATATGTATTGGCAAATAATTCATCTTATAACTCCACATGATGAAATACATAGGGTTATGCAATGTTTGAGATCATTATGAGATTATGATAATGAGACTGTTTAATCGATATATCTTTATTTAAATTATTATAGGTCATAGACTATAGGATAGACCACTATAATACCATTAAAATCGATACATACTTTGCATGCTTATCGAGAGGGTAATGAATATCAATGATCACTTATGTAGAGATACTAGTGCAAATGTGTAGGTGCTCATTAGATAATGAATTCACTTAATTAACTTACTACAAGAACACCTAAATGATAGTCTTACTTTATCAATTGGAAGTTCTTGGCAATAATGGTGCTAGTGATCCTTTAACTTATGATAGTCTTACTTTGTCAATTGGAAGTTCTTGGCAATAATGGTGCTAGTGATCCTTTGACTTATAATACCATGATCATCTTGTGAGAGGATCGTCACGTTTAGACGCTATTGTACGAAATTCACAAGTCATGGCTTCTTAATAAGATGATTGTTGGATATGATCATCATGCTTAGATGCTATTGTACAGAATTCACAAGTTGTGGGTTCTCAATAGGATGATTGTTGAGTATGATCTGAATCACATGGAGGAGTACAGTGTAGTAGATGGGGTTGTCATCATTTGTAAGAAAAATAGATGCTTTATGTGAATGATGGAGTTGTAACTCCAGAAGTCTTTAAAGAAAAATATAATCTTATTAAAACTATATGACAACATTATTAATGTCACCCATTGAGTTATAAATTCAACATTCATACACATAACATTTGATATTAAAAGTTTGACATTGGACCATACTCTTAATCCGATTGAAGCATTAGATAACAATAAGATTGAACAGCACAACATAGTCATTGGTTATTGAAATGTTCTTTTGAAGTGGTTCTACATTTCATTATGATATGGAGTCATGATACATTGCTAATTGTCAATCATAATTTGTGGGCAAAATTGTCATTTTGGTTATAAAATAATCAATAACATATATGATTAAAAGAGTTAAATTAGAGGAAGAAACATTTCTATGCCTACTATCATCTTTATAATAAACCTATAAGATCACACACAAACAATGGATACACCATTGTTTAAATTTTGAAATTTGACTAAAAAAATATTTTGGTCATTTCAAAATTAGTGGTCTTATAGGGTAGACTAGCATTTACATTAAAATCACGTGATGTCTTATAATAAAACTCACAATTATTTTTTTTTGTTATATTATTTAAATATTTTAAGATGAAATAAAATATTTTAAGATAAAAAGTTGTGATAATACTAAATGAGTGTTGTCTTAGATTAAGACAAATAAATTGTCTTAAAAGATAATGTTTTAAAATATTTAAAATTCAAATTGTTTGAATTTTTGCAAAATATTTTTAGTAACATTATTTGATAATTATCTACAAATTATCTTTTTATTTAAAATTAAGTTTTTTTTATCATTATCTTTTTTTTTAATTTTTAATTTTTGTTCAAAAGAAAAAGTGATAAAATTATCATTTTAAGAAAATAAAAATAATAAGAGTTATCACAAAAGAAGTATATGAGCGCGTGTGTGTGTGTATATATATATATATATATATTGACTTTTACCTAAATTTAAAGAGATAATAATAAAAAAATAAAATAAAAAACTGCGATTAAAAGAAAGAAAAAGAAAAAAACGACATTTTTCTTTTTGGGTGAGTTATAATGATTTTAAGTGTTGAAACCACCATTTGAAGAAAATTATCTGACATGGCAAACCTTTAAAGATGAAGATAAGAGAACATGGCTATACACACGAGTAAATAAATCAATTATACATCGCAAAATATAATTTCCATTAAATACACCACTCCATTATATTATGGTCCATTCTTCGGTTCATAAGGTTTGATTCCATTACACATGCATTTATCACTTTCAACCTCTAATCCACACATAGCTCCACAGAGAGAGAGGCATATGAACAACAACATACACAGGAACAATTCCATTAAAAAACCAAATATAGGATGTGTTCTGTAGATAGAAATAATTGACATGTGAAAATCATTTACTTTTCTTGCAGATTATTAAGATTCTTTTTTCATTTTTTTTAGGGGTGAGAGCCATGTCTTAAGACTGTAACATGTACAAAAAGAAATTAAGACAATGGAAAATCAAAATCACTTAGACAGGACAGAATAATAAATGAAGGTCATGTAGCAACTAATATGTAGTTTACACTATTGTCTTATACTAGATACAAACTTCAGATTGTAAGAGGCATTGCAAGTATGTATCAGATTAGAAATATCTGGAGAGTCAGTGAATGTCAATCAGAAAACCAGATTGAATGTCAAGTATTGGGTACCACATCAAAATAGCAAAAAAATAAAAATGGGAGAACCACATATGATAATGAACAAAGAACAAGAATCATGAACTTACAATTCAACTCTTCATCATCCTCATCACACCATTTGTTCCAATCAACCTTAATGTAAGGTGCTGGTTTCTCTTCTGACTTCAGAAGCCTTTTCCACCAACCTTTCTCTTCTTTTTGGATTGAGCATATTATGTTCCTTAATCCAACTTTAGTCTTGCATTTCTGCAACACCAGTTACAAAACTCAAAGCATTAATAAGAGTGTTTAGTTATTCTTGAATGGGAGAAACAACATTACGAAAACATTGACAACCAAAAGATATGTTCAGCTTTTACTTCAACAAAGACTCAATCATTGCTGAAAGTGAAACTTAACATAACACCTTTGGTAAAATGAAAGGAAAAAGAAAGAGGAGAAGATAAATCATCCTCCATTCCGTGGGTTTGATTAGTTGGGCAAGAAGTATAAAAGCAAAGAAGAATCAATGGAGGCATTTCGTTTGTGATCCAAAAGCAGTTCTTGGAAAACCAAGACACATTTTGGAATTTTGAAATACAGTTCAAATAGAATCTCACAGAAATCAGCGAAAACAATTTTTTTTTTTTTTACATTTTAAACTTGTTTCTAGGATTAGGATTAGATCTTTAAACAGTTTCTGAAAACACCCTGATCAATGAAATTTTCTATACCCATTATTTTCGAAAACAAAAATTTGTCTAATATAACTGAACTTTTACATATTAACTTCTGCTCATTATTCCTGCATAACATAAAATAAAACTACAAAGCAATTATTTTCAATACGCTCATGTCTTTTATCATTTCCCTATTGTCTTTTCCTTTCTCTCCTGCTTCCTTTCCTCCCATTTCTCTCCTACCAAACAAAGCGTAAAAGATTCTCCACCACACTCACCCCAACGGATTATCACAAGCTATTTTATGTAACATCGATAATTTCAAGAATCCAAGCAATTCGTAAACTGAACTCACCTCAGGTACAATTTTCCCGAAGAGCCCCAAGCAGAAGTCAAACAATTCGCCTTGGAGGCCGACGGCCGAGAAGCTGAACAGCCCCTGCGGTTCGCATTTCACCGAAATATCCTTCGCGTCTGGTAATGAAATAGTCAGGTGCACCTTATCGGAGCGTTGAGCCCAAAGAACTTCTGGGTGGCGACTGAATATATAAATAAATTATAAATTAATAAATTGAATTAAAAATTACAGAAATTTGTGCATATTGGTTAAATAATCGAAAAACCAAAAAACTCAAGGAATATGCTAATGATATCATCGAATAAAGGTACGAGAGAGAACCTCATTGTGGAGGATGATTGAAAACGGTTGGTCGTTTCGATGAACGGCAGTGGAGCTGCGAGTGAAAACCGTAAGAGAGAGACGAGTGCACTTGTCGTGGTTCAACTTCAAGACTAAAGTAAATCGACTGGTCAATTTGGTCAACAATGGTCCAACAAACTAGGAAGTGTTTTATTATTATTATTATTCTGCATATTTAGAAAGATATTAAGATGGGGAATTTTTAATCACTCTAATTTATTTTAATAAAATAAAATATTTGTAATTATATTAATTTTTAAAATTTTAAATATAAAAAAGACTATCGAATCCCACTTAAAAAATATATTCTAATTTTTTTTTATAAATTTTGAGATATTTTGTAGGTTATTAATTAATAAATTATTTTAATTAAAATAAACAACTTATGCATATAAAATAATTATAAAATTTTATATAAAATAATTTATTTAATAGAATTATTCAATAAAATCATATTATTTATTTAAAATATTTTTATTTATTCTCATTATTATCGTAACTAGTTATTTCAGAATGTGATAAAATTTAATTTAAAATGTATCTCAACTCTGTAAATACTGAGATTTTGTTGATATTTTTTTACAAATTAAGGTAAAATCATTTTAAGAAATTGAAATGGCATCTCAAATATTTATTATTATTCTATTTATATTTTAAATTAAAATTAATGAAATTATGAGACGACCTATTTTTAATTCAATTTTGACAAACATTGAATCATATTACTGTTACTCATCTATTATGATATATTTATATTATATTCAAATCATATTTTCCTATCCTTGTATTACTATTCATCGGTGAGACGTGGGCTAACATCGCATAGGGATTGAGCATGCACCAGGTGTTTGCATTGCATGGCCACCCTAACGTGGCATTATCAGCAGTAAACACATCTTAAGCTTCTCCTCCCTTATTTACGGCCGTTTCAACACTCATCATCAAGCAAAGAGAAACAGAAGGAAAGAAGAAAGATAACATGGAGACGATGACGAAGAAGAAGAAGCATTTGTCCTCCATTGCCGACGACGTCATCCGGAGATGTGCACTGTATATACATACATCTCTCTTTTTCTCTCTCTGTTCATATAACCTGTTGATTGCCATGCAAGGCGCTGATGCCCAAATATCCCGTTTACCACAGCATTTAAAGATGATGGTTATGGAAATGACACCAAAAAAAAAAAAAAAATTACATGCCCCATGGATCATGATGGCTTAAATTTCAATTTTATGGTTACTGATTTGTGAATTACTGTACATATGTTTCTCCTTGAGTTAAATTTGGTTGAGTGTTTTGACGTCCAGTATAAGTTGTATTTGAGAGTTTTTGTGTTGGGACACTTTTCTTGCAAAAGCAGTACCTATAGCGTTTTCAGAGAAGCGCTTCTAGGAAGCACTGTATAAGTGCTTCTTAACGTTAAGAAAGCATTTCTTAAATATATTACTGCTGAATGCATGCAATATAGAAAAAGAGGGGTCCACCGACTGTTTTCGAAGCGCTGTTAACAGAACTGGAGCATTCTTTGATATAAATAGGCTTTAATCTAAGCCATTTATGCCTATTTCACTGATTAAAGAATTAACACTCAAATTTTATCATTAAAATTTGAGTTGCTCAATAGCCTTTCGTGGCCCTTCAAGTAAAGTAGTTGGGCGGAATTGGTTTTTTTTTTGCTTTCGGGTTGCAAAATCATTGCGCCTGGCAAATCCATGGGAGATATGTGTTTACTCGGAGGCTTATTGATCAAAAGTTGAGGAATATCATATGATGTTCGTTAGCGAATACATGGTTTGACCAATATTATGAACCCATTTTTTTGAATGGTCTGCGTTATAACATCATGATTGTAGATTTTTACTAATTCATTGTCATGAGTGAAATGTAAGTGGCAATTTTATGACAGTTGAATACATTTTTGCATTACGAAAATAAGGCAAAACATTATTTGAGCGTACATTTGGTTTGATATGTAAAGATATGGTCACAATCAACGCATAGATTAATGCAACATGATATTTACCTACAATTCTTGCAGGGAAGTAGACACTTCTGTGGATTCGTTGGTCGAAGAATTTGAAGCTGACTGGAAGCCTGAAATTGGTCAATATTCAAGGAAATTTGTAGAATATTGCAGCACAGATGCTCTCACTAATATGTGTCAGAACATAGAAGAAAAGATAAGTGATGGATCGTTTAGTCGACTCACGTACGACATGATGCTGGCCTGGGGAATGCCTAGCGCCGGGGATGAGGAATCTCATACTGTGAGCAATCTTCCTTATCCTATCTTTTCAATGTGAAGTGTGCTATTATAATTATAGGCAAATTGCATGTTATAAAGCAAAGAGAATAAAATCATGATACTTACATATATTTATTGCATTTTATGATTTCTCTTACCATTATGATCTCAATCTGGTGTGCCTATCCTCTCATGAATTTGTTTTTTTTCATTATACATGCTCTGTTTCTCATCGCTTTCGGCTCCAATTAGTAGTAAAAGTCTTAAGAGGATGATGGAGATTGATTAAGAAGCAAATCTTGGCAGCTTTTGACTCTGTAGATCTATTTTGCTGAAATATAGTATGCTCACAAAAATGATACAAAAAACATATTTACATGTGCTGCATGAAAAAAGTTCAATGACAGATGTTCTGCATACTTTCAATTCTATTATGCTATCAAGCTCATTTATCTGTTAAACCTCCTTAGGCAATGGCACTAGACTCTGTTGCTTGCTCTCCGTACTTATTACTATTTCGGTTTGATGCAGGAGTGTATGGGAAAGGAGAGAGAGGATAGAAAGGCACCTATAGAAGTCACTTCAGATCACGATGAAATCCCTCTGTTTTATACAGACCTCATGCCTCTTCTAGTAAGCATTTCTCTTTCTGAACGAGTGCTAATGCACAGATCAAGCATTAGCCTTCGCTAAAACTTAATAAATCTTTTCATGAACATGGAATTTTGATATGTTTGCTAACTCTACGAGGACTGTGCTAAATTAGGTATGTAGATGACACAATTGATTTGGGAGTTGCTTTTGTTGAGGCAATTATATTACTCGTCTTCTTTATAAATGCTTGGACTGAAAATTTACCCTCTATGATAATAGGTTGATAATGAACCAAGTGTTGGAGAAGATGCATTTGTATGGTTGGCATCATTAGTTCCTTTAGTCGCAGATGTCGCTAATGGGAGATATACGTTTGAAACCCTCACAGCGTCTACAGGATACCGGCTCCATTTTCCAGCATATGATGTATTCTTAAAAGAGATTGACAAGTAATTCATCCAACTCTTCCATGCACCAATTTTACCACACAAAACCTTAGGCACCATTTTTTTATTTTGTAAGACACAAAGATTTTGGGGGAAAACTTGAAACATTTGCTAATTGATTTCTATCTGTTCTCAGAAGAAAAAGGGCTATAACGTTTCTAGCAATTCGTAATAGGAAGTTATTTGAAACACTTTTCCTTGAAAAACTAATGGATACACATCATACATCTTAGAAATAACATAGCATTATCATATCTCTGCACGATTCATTTGCAATTTGAAAGGGCTCTTCCAACCATTTTCCTCTTCTGTGCAATTGTTTATTTTATAGATGCATAAAAAATTTGCAAAAACAAGCGACTCCAAAGGGCGTTGAGCTAGCTGATGATGAATTTATACTGCACGTGGAGGGAACAGCAAGTACACAGAGAGTAGTGCGACATATTGGGAAAACAAGTTGGCCTGGTTCGTGTTGAAATTGTTCTTGATCAAACGCCACAACAAATTGATGTCTTATAATTCTTTGTCTATTGAAGTAATTGTTGCTCGATTATTCTAACCATAATTGTTGTTTTTCTAGGTAGGCTCACACTGACAAATTATTCTCTCTACTTTGAGGCTTCTGGGGTAATAACATATGAGGATGCACTAAAGATCGACCTTTCAAAGAATATTGAACAGAGTGTTAAACCAACTGCTACTGGTCCATGGGGTGCTCCACTTTTTGACAAGGCCATAGTCTACGAGGCTTCTGAATTGTAAGGATATATAATTCTATTTTTATGAAATTACTAGCATTGTTGGGAGTAATATCACTATTTCAAACATTACAAATGCTTTGTAGCTTTCTCATAAGCTTGATTTCTCTTAGACATTGATGTGACGGGGTTGGAAATGCCACGTTAGTTGGCTGAAGCTATTAAACAAGATATGCATTACATTCAACATTTGCATACGCAAAAAAGCTAGCTGTTCTATTTATTACAGTTTGTCCTTCAGTAATTCAAGGAAATTTTTGCTAGATTTTGCTATTTTTAATCTGGAAAGTAATATGTCCAAATCAACTGCTCGATTCATGAACTGATCATGTACTTGGTTGTGGATGTTGGTGTAGTTATACTGACAAATGATCAAGATTTTTCCTCCTGAATGAGGCTAACATACTTACCACAACCCTGAAGCTGCTTCAAAATAGGAAAAATCTTGTTGATACTTTGATAGTGTAGTTCTGTGATGAATTTTGCTCACTAATTTTCTAGATCAGAGGGAATTGTGCTGGAGTTTCCAGAGATAACAAGCTCCACAAGGCGTGATCATTGGCTGGCACTCACAAAGGAGATAATATTACTTCACCAATTCCTGTCAAAGTTCAAGGTGGAATGTCAAATACAAGCATGGGAGATGCATGCAAGGACAATACTGAGCATCATACGGCTTCATGCAGCAAGAGAAATGCTGAGAATATCACCTCCAGATCCTACAAAGTTCTTGATTTTTGCTTTGTATGATGAGTTACCCAAGGGAGACTATGTACTAGATGAGCTTGCTGAGAGTCTGAAGAAAGTTAACTGCGGACACCCTTGCAGTGGTAGCTCAATTCTGAGAAATATGAACCTGTCGATTGCCGCAAGTGGAGAAGTGAAAGAAGAAAAAGAAATGGCGGAGGAACAAAAACATATAAGTGATGACAGTTGCACATCACTGGAAACTGCTATTAATCAATCCAGAGAGGAAGCGAAGGAAATTGAAATGGCTAAATCTACCACTGACATCCTGAAAGAGGAAGGGATCAGTGAAAGTGTCCTTCTTCTTATGGTATGTTTCTCCGTCTCCTATTATGCTTTATGCCGCTGATTTCATTCTGACAGAATAAGCAATGTCATTGGAAAAATTCATGATGTTGAGGGTTTTGCTGGCATTCGTCATAGAGAGATTAGTGTTATTTATCTTATTATTGTTTCTAATATAGATATTAAGCTTGATTTAATGATATAGGAGCTACTAAAGCCGCTTAAAAGTTTTTTATTCTGGTTTGAAGAAATTATTTCATGGGAAAGACCAGCAAACACCCTCATTGTAATTGCTGCAACTCTACTACTAGTTTACAAGTAAGTTGTGTTGCATCCTACTTCAATTTTCATATAAAATGGAAGAAATTTGAAAGTGTGTATTAACCTATATAATTGCAAATGTAGGGAGTGGGTTGGCCAGGCTATAGCTGCTTTTTTGTTGTGGATTGTCGTGGAGATGCTTCGGGCAAGAAAAAGAAGGTTGCCAGAAAAATGCAATGAGATAGTAGTATGCACTGCTTCTGATCAGAGTACAATGGAGAGCATTGTGTCAGCTCAATATGGGTTGATTTCCATTCAAGAGATGTTGCGGGCAGCAAACATAACAATTTTGAAGATATGGTCGATATTAATATCGAAGGCCCGCAAGGTACTCATTTTGATAAGCTGTGCTTTCAGCTAAGCAACTAAATATCGATTTTTATATCAAATATTGCCCATCCAATATTTATGAATGTCGGCAAGAACATAATCAAATGCATCGCCTGATTATCGAAATAACTACAAGGTAAGACAAATGAAAAAAAAACTGAAAACAGATGAAAGCTGTAATGGTGATAACTAAAGTTGATTTACCTTCTATACACTTGTTCAATGTCGCAAATTATTAGAAAGAGTTGAAGTTGTGTTTCCAAAGTGTTGTCCTAATTCATTGTTCATCAAATCTGTTGCAGCATGCAGATATGGCAATGGTGGCAATGACTGGGTTGGCAATTGTACTGGCAGTGATTCCATTCAAGTACATTATCATGGCAGGCGTGTTGTGTGGGTTCGTTATGAACTCAAAGCTAATGAAGAACCCGGGCAGTGACCAAGGGAACAGACGACTAAAAGAATGGTGGGACTCGATCCCCATTATTCCTGTTCTAGTCACAGACAAGCTTCCAAGCAGCCCCAGCCCTGGCCCCAAATAGTTTGTAGGCTACTGCATTTTGCTTAAATCCTGTTTTCCTGTGCTTTTGTTACTACAAGCAATAATTACCAAGTTTTTTTCTGCCCCAGATATAATTATTCTACTAAACAGAGTAAACTGACGTCTGAACACAGCTCACCAGAAATTTTCTGACTTCATTGAAGAACAGAGAAAAGCAGTATAAAAGTTGAATCAATAGGGGATTAAGTATCACATCCCACATGTATCGAATAAAACATTAAATAGAATATAGATCAATCATAGATTTATAA
>JAXCLQ010000006.1:13548801-13566877 GCA_035584115.1 Cedrela odorata | reverse complement strand
ATTTAAAGATAATGGTCATGGAAATGACACCAAAATAATAATAATAATAATAATAATAATAATAATAATAATAATAAAACACGGTTCATGGATCGCGATGGCTTAAATTTCGATTTTATGGTTACTGATTTGTGAATTACGTACTGTACATTAGTTGATTCTTGAATTACATTTGGTTTGGTGTTTACACGGTTCATGGATCGCGATGGCTTAAATTTCGATTTTATGGTTACTGATTTGTGAATTACGTACTGTACATTAGTTGATTCTTGAATTACATTTGGTTTGGTGTTTTGACGTCCAATATAAGGTGTATTTGAGAGGGTTTGTGTTACGGTTTCAGAGAAGCACCTCTAGAAAGCACTGTATAAGTGCTTCTTAACGTCAAAAAGTGTTCTTGAATATATTACTGCTGAATGCAGTATAGATAAGGAGGGGTTCGACTACTGTTTTTGAAGCGTTGTTAACAGAACTGGAGCATTCTTTGATGTAAATGGGCTTTACTCTAAGCCATTTATGCTTATTTCACTGATTGAAGAATTAACACTCAAATTTTGTTACTAGTATTTGAGTTGCTCTGTATCCTTTTGTGGCCCTTCTAGTAAAGTAGTTATGCGAAACAGTTTTTTGGTTTCGGGTTGCAAGATCATTGTGGCTGGCAAATCCAGTGGAGATATATATATATATGTGTTTATTTAGAGGCTTATTAGATCAACAGTTTAGGATCATTTGATTTTCCTCGGCCAATACATGGTTTGACCATTATTATGAACCCATTTCTTGGATGTTCTGGGATATAACATCATGATTGTAGATTTTTACAAACTCATCGTCATGAATGAAATTGAAGTGGCAATTTTATGACCGTTGAATACATTGTTGCATTACGAAAAGAAGGCAAAGCATTATCCGGGCATACTTTTGGTTTGATATATAAAGATATTGTCACAATCAACACATAGATTAATGCAATATGATATATTTGCCTCTTGCAGGGAAGTAAACACTTCTGTGGATTCGTTGGACAAAGAATTTGAAGCTGAATGGAAGCAGAAATTGGTCAATATGCAAGGATATTTGTGGAATATTGCAGCACAAAGCCTCTGACTAATGTGTCAGAACATAGAAGAAAAGATAAGTGATGGATCGTTTAGTCGACTCACGTATGACATGATGCTTGCCTGGGAAATGCCGAGCGCCGGGGATGTTCAATGTCTCCGATTATTAAAAGGAATTTAGTTGTATTTTCAAATTATTGTCCCAATTCCCTATTTCATCACATCTATGCTACGGTGATGGTGGCAATGACTAGGTTGGCAATTGTGCTGGCAGTGATTCCATTCAAGTACATTATCATGGCAGGCGCGTTGTGCTGGTTCATTAAGAACTCAAACCCAATGAAGAACCCGGGAAGCGACCAAGGGAACAGGTGACTAAAAGAATGGTGGGACTCGATTCCCTTTATGTTCGACTCACAGACAAGCTTCCGAGCAGCCCCAGCCTCAGCCCCTAATAGTCTGTTGGCTACTGCATTTTGCTTAAATCCTGTTTTCCTGTGTTGTTGCTCGTAGTTAGTTTACTACAAGCAATAGTTACCACACAGTAAAGTGCATCTAAAGACAGCTCACCAGAAATTTTCTGAGTTCATTAAAGAACAGAGAAAAAACAGAGTAAAAGTTGAAACAATAGGGGATCCAATGACAGTGAAGTTTGTTGGATGCTACACCACAATAATTTCTGTATTTTATTTGTTGCTATGAATAAATTTTTCATATGCTGCCTTGACGTAAAATGGTATATTTGTAGAATAATGAAGATGTGACAGTGATGCTCTTTGTTAATTGAAGCAAAATGGAAAATTTCTTCATCCTCCTGAATGCAAAATTTCCCCTTCCTTTGTACTTACAACTTCGAGTTGTTGTGTTAGAAACCATAAGTAATTTGGTCATAATCCATTATAAACTATTCCTGAATTAATATTGCTGGAATTAACTTGTTAAGTACTAATTATTTTCCTTTTCCTTCTCTAATTTTCAGGTTTTGAATGTTTTCATGTTTCTCTACAATTTGTATTCATTGAATCCCAATCCAAATTCATTTTAAGTTACAAAAATAGTTGTATTTGTTCTGTCACCAACATCAATTCTTCACAATAACTACATGCAATGTAATTGTAGCTCATCATTTATTTCACATTAATCTTGTTAAAAAAAAATAACCCAAAACGCCACGTGTCCTCCCATACAACTCACGTGTTATAAACCTTTAACCAATGCTGGAATGTAACGGAGGAAGTAGAAGAAGGGAGAAAACCCTAACCCTAAACCCTAATTCACCCTGTCACCTCCACCTCAAACCCTTACGCTGCTTGACACCATGAGCCAGGAAGACGGGCAATCTTCAGCTCAGAAAGCGGCCCAGTCGTTGCAAAACTTAACTGGCCCGCTCTTTTCTTCCCTCTCAAATCTTTCTTCTTCTTCAAGAAGCATCCCGTCTAACCAAGACTTTCATTTCTTCCACAATTTTCAAGATTTCAATCGCCCGATTCAGGAAATCGTGACTCAGTCGAAATCCCTGCTCCAATCCATTGGTTCATCGCAGATTTTTAACCAACCCATTGCATTTCCTGATTCAGCGGACATCACGGATGCCTACGATTGGCTTGTTGATGTAAATGACGAGGTTTTCGAGCGTATGGATATATCTATGGACGAATTCAATAAAAATATAGGCGAAAATGGAGAAGAAGGAAGAAATGACGGTGGGTTTCAGACTGTTTACCGGAAGAACAAGAAGAAGGGCGAGTCTTCAGGTGGTGGTGCTGACTCAGTGAGTTTGAGAAAATCACATGGTGACTCGGTGAGCGTGAAAGTGAAGGAAAAGAAAGAGAAAAGCAAGGTACCATTTCATATATCGACGATAAAGAGACCTCAAGAAGAGTACAACATATTGGTGAACAATGCGAACCAGCCGTTTGAGCATGTTTGGTTGCAGAGGAGTGAGGATGGCGAGCGGTTTATTCATCCTCTGGTAAGTTCTTTTATTTTGTTGGGTGTGATTTTGTTGGTTAGTTGTTGAAGGAAATTCATCCTCTATGTATTGAAATCGACTCCTTATGGACCCTTTAATAAGGGTGAGGGAATCCTCGCCGATGATTCTTAGCAGAAAATTCTGGGTACTGTAGAATGATTTGATACTTAATTTGATTTATTTGGTTTGCCAAGTTTGTATGCTTAGGTACTCTGCTTTTCTTTTTTTCTTTCTTTCTTTCTTTCTTTTGTGAACTTGTTGGTTCTTGGATTTGGTTAAGAAAGGGGTTAGTCTCTTAATGAAAGAAGCTTTTCAGGTAGTGGGAGTCCAGAAGGTCTTGAAAGAAAATGCTGACTTCAGTTTTTTTAGTTCTTATTATGAAAAAATGAGGCATAGACTATGAAATTCTTCTTTTAGTTAAAAAGAAAAAAATGTGCCGAGGCTAAAACCATTTATTTGACACCAAGGGCTTTAACATGGCAAGAGTAAAGGTGGCACTATAACATAATTGTCTTCTCTTTGATTCAACACATAAAAGAATTGTGTTCTCTTGTGGAAAACACCATATTTTAAATTTTTTTTATGGTATTGATAAAGAAGATGCAACAAAGCATGCTAACTTTTTGATGTAGATGCAGGTAGTCATGATTTGTGATTACATGATGATATTTCTTGGATATAGCCTGATAAGTCTGAAATAAATTATTTAAATGCCCTCATTATCTAAAGTAATTTTCAGAAAGTTTGATACAAGAGAAGTTATTTACTTCCCTATGAAAAAAGGGTATACCGTATACACCCAGAATGCTGTTGGGACCTAAGCTGAGATCTTTTAAAGATGGAGTGATATGCCTGTATGCTTTTTTTTTTCTCTCTCTTCTTCATATCCTACCGTGCTATTTTTCAGATAAATCACTCTTGAACTAATGATATGATATTCCACATTTTACCTTTTCTGTTTGTGTGCCGCATGAAGATGTTGTAGTGTGACAAAATATCCACTTTTGTAATAGATGTATTCTGAGAAAGATTAGTGATGGATGAAGATAATGATATTCTGGATTTCATTTCTTTTTTTAGGGCTGGTTTGTGGTAAGTGAATTATCTTGTTTTCTCACTGAATCATAAAATATTCAGATATGTTTTCTCACTAAACCTAACTTAAACATGGATTTGTTTTTATCTGTTTGTGTTTCTCATCAAACCATAAAGGTTTTAAATATTCTTACTATCTATTCTTGTAATTTTGGTTCATGCTTGTCAAATATACCAAAAAAGTTTTGCTTAATGCTGTTGCTTCATTTGTATAGGAGAACCTCTCTGTTTTGGATTTTGTCGATAAAGATACAGAGGGTGTTGAGCCCGTAAACCCCCCATCAATAGAGCAAACACCATTCAAGCTTGTGGAAGAAGTTAAAGATTTAAAGGAGTTAGCTGCTAAATTGAAGAGTGTTAAAGAGTTTGCGGTAATGTCTGACTGCTGTAATTTATGTTTCATTTATATATTGATGTGGCATTCTGGTCAAAATTTACCACATTGGTTTAATTTTGCAGCCTTTTGATTTTTACTTTCTGATAGCACATTTCTTTTAAACAAAATTATTCTATTTAGAGGATAAGGTTGTAGTAAAGGCACCATGTCCACTAATTGGCAATTGTTATGGCTCAAGATGAGATTTTTAAGCCAATAAGAGCAGGGGTGTATCCTCCTATAAAGATACATACAAACATGTTAAACTTAGAAAAATTATCTGTAAAGAAGTGCACCTGTTAAAATTTTCTTATTTACTTAAAAGTAGTAAACAAACTATCTATTTCTCCATGGTGTTAGTTTTGCATGTTTAAGAAAATTACCTGTCTTCTTTATGGTGAGTGCCCTCTTGACTGTATTTCTTTTCCCAAGCATGAAATTTTAAACTCGTTATTGCTTTCTTATTCATCCTAACATGAGATCCTTTGGCAAGCCATAACATTGTATTTTGTTTTTTAACTGTTCTTTAGGTTGACTTGGAGCATAATCAATATCGATCTTTTCAAGGATTGACTTGCCTGATGCAAATTTCCACCAGAGCTGAGGATTTTGTTGTAGATACAATAAAGCTTCGCATTCATGTTGGTCCATATCTCAGGGAAGTTTTTAAAGACCCTACCAAGAAAAAGGTTGGTACCTTCAAACTGCTCCTCATGTGCCTTTATGATAACTCCATTTTTTAATGTTAATATTTTCTTAAATTAGGTCATGCATGGGGCAGATCGAGATATTGTATGGCTTCAACGGGACTTTGGCATATATTTGTGCAATATGTTTGACACGGGACAGGTTTTATACCTTGAAACCACTACATTGTGAATTTATTGTTGAATCTTGTATGCTTTTTTGTACAATGTTTATATTTAAGTTTCTCATATTATATTTGATATTAGAATTTGGCATAAGATAACACCAAATATGGTCTAATTTGCAATTCTTGAGGCTCTAGCTTTTATACTGCTAAATTAATTAAATTGAATTTTTCGTTTTATACTGTATTTTCAAGTTTTCAATTTGTTTTATGTGTTTTGAGTCAAGGTTTGGTTTCAAGCAGCATTGTTTATTATTTGACTTGTGTTGGATACATTTCATTTTATTCAAATGTTGATGTAGAATTTTCCCTTCATTTAATGATTTTTTTTTTGGGATGTTCTACACCCTTTGATTTTTACTTTCTTGAACTGCTTCTTGGTTTGTTGTAAATATTACTGTGATATTTATTTTGGTTCGAATTTCAAGTGATGGTGGGAATTTTTTTTTGTCTTATCCCAAGGCTTCAAGAGTTTTGAAATTGGAGAGAAATAGTTTGGAGTATCTTCTGCATCACTTTTGTGGAGTTACTGCCAATAAAGAGTGGGTCCTTTTGTAATTTTACTTGATCTGATTCTCCCTTTAGTTTCTTCCTCTTTTTCTTCAAAAAATGAAAAGAAAAATTCTACTTCATTTTCTCTAAGGTTGATCAGTCAACTGATTGCAGATACCAGAATGCTGATTGGAGATTACGTCCTCTTCCTGATGAGATGGTCAGGTACATTTGGTTCTGTTTATATCTTCTTCCTAACTTCCTGCTTTTCTAAAAATGAGTTCTCAAAGTAAAGTTTGTATGATTCTTTTGGTATGGGAATGGATCATAGTCTCTAGTTAGAAAATAGAATGACTCCCATATTTTATATTTTATTTTGACTTCTATTTTAAAGTTCTTTTATTCTCTATGAAAAGCACAAAGTACGTTTAACATGAACACAATATTAAATACATTCATCTAATATAGTTAAATATTGGGTTTTCATCATTGTCACTATTTTGTAAAAACTGATATTATGTCTATGGCTTAGGATTTGGACTGTGGCAATTTCTATGTTGGAAAATAATAGTGAATGCTCATTGACTCTTAAAAAAGGAAAACTTTTTTGGACAGCCAGGAAAGGAAAGGCTGACAAAAGCATTGGGTTTTTGCAAGTTCAAGTGAAGAATGGATTTGTAATTAGTTAGGTCTGGGTTTTCTTCATCTTGGGTCTTTCTGCGAAATCTGAGTTTCAAGTTTGAGATATTCCAGCCTGTTCGGATAATTTTAGTTTTTATTTTAATCTATTTTACTTGTATATCTTTTTCCTATATTTAAAAATTTTCATTTTCATTATCCCCCACACCAAATGAAAAAAAAAAGAGAAAGAGAAATAGGGGGTGTATTAAGTATTTTAAAGTTTTCTAGATACTGCTTCGGTCCTACACTTGCAGACATCTTTAAAAAATTTTGAGGCATGTTTTGTAATCTATTCATCACAAGTATTTTAAATGTAAGGAGCGACTCCCATTGTGATAATGTACTGAGTTTTGTTTTGGTTAATGCCTAACAGAGTTAGGTTGTCTGTAATAGATGACTATAGCCTTTGATCTCATTGATCAAAATTTAAGTATTTGTTTGATTCAAATTTTGAAGCCACGGCATTCATAATTAACAAACAAGAATATCATTGAAATTTAGAAGTTTTGAGTTATGCATAAATAGTTTTGAGCGTCCCTCTTCAAAGTTCTGCCTACTTGCAAATTCACTCGTATTAGTCCATTAGATAGATGATCAGTCTGTATTGATAGATTTGTGTGGTTTGTTAGAGAAACTATTGAAGAGAATTCTCTGTTGTGGGCATTGAATTTTTATCTGCATGGAGTCCAAAATTGAATGTCCACAGCAGTGAAGTAGAGTTCCTGTATGTAAGAGTTTTCTTTGAAGCTTTCTTTACTGAGTATGTCATTGACCCAGATATTTGAAGTGTTGCTTATCTTCAACATTTAACTCATATTAATCAATTAGTTGATGGTTGATCACTTGTTGATATAGAACATGTGAGTCTGTAGGAGAACTAAGTGAAGAGGATGCTTTGTTACTATTTAATTCTCCATGAATGCTGAGTGCAAAAATCTCATCAACTGTTCTCTTTTCCCTTCTCTTTATGTCTTCATACTTTTATGCATGGATAAAATCTAGGGGCCTGAGATTAATGACTGAATCTTTCCCGAGTTTAGATTCTTCCCATAGAAATGGATGGAACATCTATGCAAGCACACGCACACTCACACACACACACACACACACTCAAAAACATATTCTTAACATATTTTATGACAATTTTGCTTTACTGCTGCCAGTCTTTTGATTTGTCCATTCAAGGTTTTCATAATTTTCTCTTAGCTATCTATACCTCTGTGCTGCATATGTTTCCTATTCAGACAAAATGTATGTTCATTATAAATTTCTTTGTTAGAATTTTCCTGAGTGTCGAGGATTGTTTAGTGGTACACCGTCCAATTGATTTTACTTGCGATGACAGATATGCCAGAGAAGATACACACTATTTGTTGTATATATATGATATAATGAAAATCAAATTGTCATCGATGCCTAAGGAGTCTGAAAATTCTGATGCTCCATTGATAGAGGTATGATTTTTTGCAAACTGTTCGTCTTGTTTTGTAAACTGGTTATGTATCTCTCTGATGATACGAGCCTCTTATTGATTGGCCTTTCTTTTTGGCCCTTGTTGTATATTATGGACCATTGTATCTAGAGATTGGGTTGTAGCTATTGTGACAACACATCTCTAGTTTTCCGCTGTTTTTTGTCATTTGATATTCCATACATGTCTTATTTTTTGGGCACTGTGCCTGGTATCTTCGAGAGAAAGAATGCTTAAATCCAAAACCATGTTCTTCAGCAAATCAATTTGTTGGACTAGGACCAAAGAAATTGCTAACTTTAGATTCCTTTCCTTTCCAAGTAAAATTATGGATAAGTATCAGTCTGTTGGTATTTATAGTTCTTGACTTTCATTTTTGGTTATTTTCAATTTTACAATGTTGAGAAAGCTTTTTGCTGCAAACAGGTCTACAAGCGCAGTTATGATATATGCATGCAGCTATACAAGAAAGAGCTTCTGACAGAAAATTCATATCTCTATATCTACGGGTTTGTCCCTTGTTCAGTTTAAGTTTTCATTTACCCGTCTGACTTGTTTAACATCTTCTCTTCTTGTTTTTATTTGTCTGCATTTCTGTGTATTTAGCGTTACTTCTCTAGTTGAATTTAGTTTTCTTTTGGCCTTCGTATTTGTAAGGCTTCACAGAAATTAATCATGTGGCACTTATTTCCTTATGTTTAATTGATATAGGTTACAGGGAGCTGGTCTCAATGCTCAGCAGCTTGCCGTTGTTGCTGTAAGTTATTGCTTTTTTTAGAAAATACACCGCCCTTCTTTTACTGTCTAGATATCATATGCATGAGGGAATCTGCACATTGCATTTACCTGGTTGCATCTTTTGAAGTGGAACAACCTGAAATTTTGATACAGAACAACCTGAAATGCAAACAACATTCACTTGTAGAGTTGCGATAAGGAATTTACTTTCAAATTGCTTATAGTAGGGTAGATTTAAGTAGTGGTCACATCTTTATAAATTGCTTATAGGGTTTGTAACATATCTGTGTATTCTTGATAGTTCTTTACTTATAGGTCCACTTCAATGGCTTGCAGGGTCTTTGTCAATGGCGAGATATTGTTGCTCGTTCAGAGGATGAAAGTACTGGTTATGTATTGCCAAACAAAACCCTGATTGAAATCGGTAGAAACCTGTCCAAATTTCTTTTAATTATATCTTCTGTATGTATATAACATCCATTTGGTGAGTTTTGAGATAATAACATTTCTCTTTTGTGGTAAAGCCAAACAGATGCCCACTACCGCTAGCAAGTTACGCCGATTGTTGAAATCAAAGCACCCATATATTGAGCGCAACCTTAGTCCAGTAGTCAATATCATTTGGCATTCTATGCAAAATTATGCTGATTTTGAAGTCATTGCTCAACAATTGAAAGAGGGATGTATGGAAGTGGTAAGACCTGCATACACTAGTTCAATGATCTTATTATATCGGTGATCTGAAATTGAGTTTTTTTTTTTATTTTTATGAATCTTACCCTAATGCCATAAATGGATTGTGCGCGTAGTCTTTTTTTTTTTTTTTTCCATGGAATTGGTTAGAATTAGACCAGCCATCTTTATAACCCAGGATGATGGTCCAAAAATTCAAATTGTACTGTAATAACTGCTAGTTTTTGTTTTAGGATCTTGTAATTTATTCAGCTGGTTGCTTTCTGCAACAGAGAAGGAAAAAAAAGGAATTCATCCTCCCCTATCAGAGTCGTGCATAATGAGCATGATATTAAGAAATCATGAGCTAGTAGTAATGACAATTTCCAGTGCTACTGAAGAAAAGAAATCCTAGTTGATCTTGCAAGCTCTAGTAACACTTAATTTGTTAACCTGTGCAATTGGATTAGACAGTTTGAAAAGGGAATTTGACCAGTCTTATGGTTTTTAGCAGTGACCACTTAATAATTACATAGTCCTGGTATTGAATTGGCAACCCATGTTTGCAGTAGGTTTTGGGAGATACAGAGGATGAGCTTCAGTTTTCCATCTCATTGCTGTTAAAAGCTGTCATCGCTTCTTCGTTTATATCAGAGTTAATTTTTTTTATTTTCTTATTGTGTAGGCATCAGAAAAAAATTTCGCTGTTAATGATGAATCTGAAGTTTTGATTCATGATACTTCTTCAAACTTGAAAATTGCAAATGTTGGAAGGGAAAGTGTTGGTGGTGCTGATGCATTAGTTGGTACTACAATGCCACAGCTACCAGCTTATCCTCAGCTTAAACAAGAGTCTTCGAAGCTTGGAAGCAGTGTTGCAGAACTTGGCAGAAAGAAACTAGGATCTTTTGAGCATCCTGGAGCAGCAATTACTGAAATAAATAAAGAATCTGGTAGTCATACTTCAGAGCTTCCCTTCTCTGGTCAAAGTAGAGACATGAATGCTTGCATGTCATCTTCAGCAAAGGTTGTAATTTTGCCACCTTTATTTAGATGATGTTTCTTGTATTGAAGAGCCGCAGCATAAAATTTATATTCCTTTATAGGTCACTGGAGCAACTATTCAGGTTCTAAAGAAGCCTAGCCGTGGTTTTGGAGCTTTGCTGGGTAAACCAAAGAGAAAGTTTAATGGTGAAAAAAAGGTGAGTAAATCATCTGCTGATGTTATTGTTTCATAGTATAATGAGTATTGCTTAGTCTTGCATATTTTTCTGTGTGTTGTTGGGAAGAAGGCAAAGAATATGAGTAGATTTTTTCTTTTAATCTTCATTCCATGATTCTCTTCCTTGCTATCATCTGGATTCATGTGTTATAGCTGCATTTTATATTTGGTTAACATCCAACCTATTCCCTTTTTGATTATCTGTTTATCATATTTAGGACAAGGAAGAAGAGAAGTTGGAGCAGATTAGATCTTCAGTCAACCTTCCATTTCACTCAACTTTTACGAGGGATGAACTGCTGCAGCCAGTTGACGTGATTGAGTTCGAGCCAATTAAATCTGACCTTCCATTGCCTTCGTCTATTAGCAGTGATGAACAAACAAAACCAAGTGTGGAAGAGTCCAGTGGAGCCCTAGAATTTCCTCAATCCGAGGAACCTACTGCTATTCCATCTGCCAGGTCCAATACGGAAGATATTATCATGTTGGAAGATGATATAAATGAAGAAGAAGAATCGGCACATGGTAACTTGGACACCACCAATGTGCCTAATGAGGACAATTCGGCAGGGTCTGCTTTGGAAATGGATAAACAAGATGAGACCATGTCTCTCTCTGATTTGTCTACTAGTTTCCAGGAGTGCTTCCATGCTACTAACAAAAATAGAAAACCAGGAAAGCTTGAGAAATCTGAAGAACCTAGTGGCCTCTTTCAGCTTAAGCCGTTTGACTTTGAAGCTGCAAGGAAACAGATTAAGTTTGGGCGAGATGCGGAAGAAACTTCAGCTCGAGTTGATGTAAACAAAAAGAAACCAATGAACTCTGGGGATAAGAAAAAAGTTTCAGCTGTAGATCAAGGCCAAAAAGATGGCAGCACAAGAGAACTATCACAAGGTAGACGACGTTTTGCTTTTCCTGCAACTGGGAATCGAAGTGCAACATTTCGCTGAGTCTCTGTTAACAATCACGGTGTTCTGCCGAGCAGAAATGAAATGAATTTTGGAATTTTGAATCATGTTTTCAAAAAGGGAAAAATGAATTCAAGAAAATTATAACTACAGAAATATTGCCTCAATAGTTATACATGCCTGCTTCTTATGAAATATAGATTACCACGGCTTGAGACTTGGAGTAACTTTGATAATATCTTTGCTTGATATATTAGTTCCTCTTTCTGTATTTCATATTCAGCTATTGTAGAGAAACATGTGATCTGCATGAGCCAATGTTGATCAAGTTGGTAATCTTTTTCAAAGCAAATAGAGAAATGGTTAAAAATTATGAATCAAATTTGATTAGGCTTTCTGATAGACTGAATAATTTGCCTTTCTTAGTGGTAATATGAATATATAAATGATTTAACGAAGGTTTTAGCTTACTTTACAACAATTATACATGTGACATGATTTGTAGTGTGTCGTAAATGAAATATAAAGTTATAAATTAATCAAATATTGTGCCATGATAGTAGGGTTGGCAATATGTGGATCTGACCTGTATTTGTAAACGGGAATGGACTAGATATCGTTTCCTGCTTGTTTATGAAATTAGGGTTAAATGTTGTCATGTTTCTCGGCCTGGACATGACTGGTACTCCTTTTTGAGAAAAATTTTTAAATTAAAAAATACTTTTAACTTAAAAAAAAAATTAATCAAAACGGGTAATTGGGTTAAATGTGGCGCTACCGATTTAGAGAAAAAAAAATACTTTTAACTTAAAAAAAAATTAATCAAAACAAGTAATTGGGTTAAATGTGGCGCTACCGATTTAGAGAAAAAAAAATGAATTAAAAAATACTTTTAACTCAAAAAAAAAAAAAAAAATTAATCCAAACAAGTAATGGGGCTAAATGTGGCTCTACCGGTTTTTTTAAAAAAATTGAATTAAAAAATACTTTTAACTCAAAAAAAAAAAAAATAATCCAAAACAGGTTATGGGGCCTATTCTCCGGTCCTAACAGGCTTTACTCATGGAGAATTTTGGCATCCCTATATGGTAGGTGGTTCATAAGTTCTAAAAAATGATTTACTTGTTTTTCGTTTCTTGAAAAAAATGATTAATTGTTTCATTATTTTATAATTATAATTGGTGAATGGGGCTAAAGGTGAGCATCTTTAATTCAGTTTGGGTCAAATTTCAAATTGTTCTAAAATTGTTGAATTTGGTTTCATTCAACTCAATTCAAATTGACAGTAAAAAATAAATTAAACTGAATCATGTCGGTTTAATTTATCAGTTTAAATTAAATTAAAATAAAAAAATATTTTTAATTTTATTGATCTTAAATTCAAAAATAAAAAATATATTTTTGAAATTTTATATTAATTAAATTTAAATAATTTATTATTTATTGATTAAAATATAAAATATAAAAAATATAAATTTTAAAATAATTAGATTAGTTTAAATTTTACGGTTTGCACCAAACATAAATTAAAAATTTGTTGATTTTATTTTTTTCAAATCAAAATCAAACAAATAATTTTTCAAACAGATCCAAACAGTTTCGTTTAGATTGGTTCGGCAAAAAAATGTTTAATCTAAATGATATAACGTTTAAAATAATATATAAGTACAATATTGTTGAGGAAAAAAAAAAAGTTATAAACATTAAAAAAAAAAATAATTATGGGTGAAGTAAAAACTAACTTAGGAGTTAATTTGAGAGGAGAATATAATTTTTACGATAACAAAAAGATATTAAATGTAAAAAGTTTTAATTAAGAGAAAATTAAATTGTTAAAATGGTTTACAAGTCTTATCATATTGAGAGGGTAAAAAGAAAGATAAAAGTTGAAATAAAATAAATTTTTAAGGGTAAATTTGGAATTTTTGTAGGTGTATCAAATAATAATATATATATTTAAATTATAAAATAGGTATTTTAAGGAATTAGGTGTTACTGTTTAGTGTATTTTTACGGTGTATGTAAATCACTAAATACATCTTGTTATCCTACGAGTGTGCGACACGTCAGCAAATAATAAACTAATTAACGATACAACGATGATGTCGGACCCACTTTTCTCTTATGACGTGTCAAAATCCTATTGGATAATTGATGTATCATGCCACCTCACAAGAAAACCCGTTACCTTCAAAAAGATCCAAATCCGTCACCCACAAATGCAAACCCCAATGCCATAACAAACAACCAAAAACGAACAATCCTCCGTTCAATCAAGAAAACAAAAATAAAAAATGGCGATGGCGGTTGAAGGAGGGGGGACGTTATCGGATATATACCAGAGAGCGAAGAAGGGGCTGTTGAGGGCGAGAGACGGAGTGGAGAAGCTGGAGAGACTTGAGAGTTCGACGTCAAACGGAGGTTATGATTCACCGGAGCTCTCCTTCGCCGTCAAGAAAGACATCGCTCAGATCCAGTCACTCTGCGTCGAGATGGACCGCCTCTGGCGCTCGGTCGCCGCCAAGTCTCAGCGCGATCTATGGAAAAGGTACCTTTCTATATTTTGATTTTGTCACGTGTCGCCATGTTATTGGCGTGGCAACTAAGATCTAACACGGGCGTGGTGGAGAAGCGCCACGTGCACAGAGCCATAGCAACTCTCTCTATCGGAATTCTATGCAAAGCATTCATGATCCTGTTTTGCCAAAGATTTCAAGTCTTCAAACAAAGAATGTATTGAGCTCCAAGTCACTGTTTCATTTGTTTTTAATCTTGGGACTTTATTGGTTGTCTGCATTTGCCTTTTTATCAAGCTACGGTAATTTTGTTAGTACGTATGAATTAAGGTGTTAGTGTGGCATCGATAGGTACTTTTTCTGATTTCTTGAAATATCTGTTTTTGGGTTTTCTTTTTAACATTTTTTTTGTTTAATTTCATTGACACTGAGTTTGGTATGATTAGGGGTCCGTCTCGGAGTGCTAAAGAAAAAGCCCTAAAATGCATAAGCCCTTAGGCATAATTTAAAAATCACATTTAGTGTTAATTATGGCACTTATATAAAATTAATAGCCAATACAATTACTTATATAATGCTAATTAGCACTGCTAAACCGGTACAAAGTTTTTTTTTTTTGTTATACTTGTATGCATGTGCAGAATCACATTAAATTGTTATTTATGTAGTGACTGGAGATCTGTGATAAACTTGCATTTGGAGCTAAATGTGTATAGGTTCCTTTTTAAAGCATCAAATGCATATGAAACTGCTTTTAGGGTTGATATTATGGAAGGCATGTTGATGCAGGATCTGGCTGTAATTTGTATTGTTAATGATCATTTGTGTTGATGTATTGGTTTGTGAGTGTTCTTCTTTCACTTTGATCATGTGACAAGTCACTGGGTGTCGATGTTAAATGAAATTACATATATTGTAGTCAATGCTGCAATTGTGTTGCTTGTATGTTGAGGGGATGCATTTTATGTTTTGTCTTGCAGAAAAGTTGAACAAGTAGCAGAAGAGGCTGAATCATTGAAAGAAAGTCTGGACAAATACTTTTTAAGAAATCAGAGACGGATGAATGAAGTTAGAGAGAGGGCAGAATTACTTGGGAGAGCTGTATGTTATCCAGTTTTTTTAGGAAGCTATCTTTCGTCATCTGGAAAGAGAATTAGCATTCCAATCTGATGAATTCCTTTTTATGATACAGAATGGTGAGTCCGCTCATGTTTTGAGAATTTTTGATGAGGAGGCACAAGCAATGCAATCAGTCCGAAATTCATCGAGGATGCTGCAAGAATCTTTTGCAACGGGAACAACCATTCTTGCTAAATATGCAGAACAAAGGGAGCATCTGAAGGTATTCATAATCAAGTTCCTTCTTATTGACACGCGCACAATACCTGTGTGCAGACACTCAGCCACACACTGCACACAAACAAAGTTAATACGACAAGAAATGTCAATGGAGAAATTTTAGATTCTTATCAAGGTTATATTCTTTTAACATAACTAATTAAGGACATGTTAGGTCTTCAAGACAATTATCTTTAACATAGGGTTTATACCAAGAAAATACTTTTAGGGTTTGCAGCACCTGCATGATGGCTGTAGAGAAATTTAGTCATTTTATTATGATGATTGTAAAAGCTAATAACTTATGTTTGTTCAACTGGTTTTGCTAAATTAATTTATATGTATTTAACTGTTCTTCTAAAGGTTTATTTTTTCTTGATTTAAAATATAAAAGTGAATTATGCTTCGAAACATCAGTATATTATAACGATATTGCTGTGGTTTGTCAGTATCAGATTTTGTATATACTTAGCTTTGAAGCTAAGAGCTTGCTCTAAGACAGGCCCCGTTGCGATGAATTTCAGATGGAGCGTAGGTTTTGAGCTTTAAATTTGTGAAAAATGGCAGATAGTGTGTTCTTGTGAAGTGTAATCCTGGGTTGCTCATTTAGGATGAAATTATTTTATGGATAGGGGAACTGTCAAATTAATTTCTAGATTATTGGGAACTCATTAGTTATTTAAATCATGCACACTTAGTGATGCTTTGACCTCACTGTTGCCACTGATTCTTTTTATCTGAAACAGATTGATACAGTATTAGAGGTTACAAAATTACTAGTCAACCTAACATTGATAACTCTTGCCACTGATGTTGATGAACAACTTTATTAATAACTTCTATGTTTGTTTCAGAAAGCGCAAAGGAAAGCTCTAGATGTTCTCAACACAGTGGGGCTGTCCAACTCAGTGTTGAGGCTAATTGAGAGGAGGAACCGTGTCGATAGATGGATCAAATATGTGGGGATGATTTTGACAGTCTTCATCTTGTATTTCTTCTGGCGGTGGACTAATTGATCCACCCTTCATACTTCACTGCACATAAAAGTTCACCTGCATAATTTGTAACATATTTTGTTCTTGATCTGTTTCCCTGTAAGAGGGGTTAATAAGGATGTATAAGACGTTCTTTGAGAAGACACTGATTCGTATAGGATGGACTTATAGAGAAGATTCTTTGCAAATATTGAACTTGTTTATAAAGAAATGGATGAAATGTGCTAATTGTCATTTTTATTTTGGCAAATGGGAAGTTACCGTACTGAGCTGGAAGATTATCAGAAATGTCTGCATTTGGTTATTGTCGTAACACCAGAACAGCCTGGATTTTTGCTGTGGTTTTGTTGTTATCAAAGGGCTGTTCTGTGTCATCCAATAAAATTTAGAATGGTAAATGGTTGGTGTTTTTTTTTTAAAAAAACAAAAATTTAGGATTTAAAATTTGTATTGGATTCTTAAGTAATCTTAAGTATTTTCTAAGTATTTTTTTTTTCTAGTTTTTGTGAATTTTTGGATTTAATATAATTTAATCAATTGGGATTTAAATGTATACACGTGTGTATGTCCACGGTAAAAGAACTTGTGTGACCAAATCAATTTTAAACGGTACATTAATGATGTATTGATATATTCAGGTTCTCGTGTCTCCACTCTCCGGTAGGAACACAATGTTTAAGGTTTAAAGCAATACTTTCGGTTTACGTAAATGCCGTGATTTAAAGCAATACTTCCGGTTTACGTAAATACTGTGATCTACACTGCACATACCAGAGGAACAACGTTAAGAAAAAACAATTTGAAATAATGAAAGAAAACATTAAAACCGCCTAACGGAGTAAAAAAAAAAAAAAAAAATTGTTTACCAACGAAAACAGAGGAAACATATAAACTTTTCCTTATGACGGCAAGCCGATGCCGGTGGAATTAAGCATTGACACGTGCGTGATGTCTTCACCTCACCTCTGCTCTGAGGCAAACCGCACTCTCGCATGTGAATGCCACGTGAAACGCAGTTTATCTATATCTTCTATACAGAATCTCCAAATTACCCCTTATCTATCCCTCTGAATTTTATTCGGTTTCGCAATTTTTTTTTTTTCTTTTTGTCTAAAAGCAAGACGAAGAAAATATCTGGCGAAATGCTCTACTTTGAAGAAGAAGCATCCAATGCAGGGAAATTACGGTACGTACATTGGCAATTGGAAACATGATCAGAACCTTTAATTCTCCCCTTTCGGAGTCCACGTACATCAAATTACCAAATGTGGGGTCCAACATAAGTGCTTACCAATAAAAAGACAGACAGATTGGAAGTAGACGGATGATCTGATCTGATCTGACAATTCCAAGCCAGATTAATCACAAGGACAAGTAATTGAAAAGTCAAATGGATTAAGGAAATTATATTCTAATCCTTTTTAGTACCAAGTATTTTTAGTTTACAATGTCCATTTCTTTCCCTTGTTTGTGACATGTTTTTAAGATAATGATGGGATTTAATGGAATTTTAATAATTTTTTTAAATTTTATTTTAATACTATTTAAATTAAATATGAAAATTATACCATATTATATTGATCTCACCTCTTTTTATATATGATTTTTTATCACTATTTGTGTGTTAAATTTTAAAATTTTTAAATTTTTAAATCATTAAAAATTATTATA
>JAXCLQ010000006.1:13528160-13545124 GCA_035584115.1 Cedrela odorata | reverse complement strand
GATATAAGATAAAATAAAATTAATAATTTAGTATATAATACAGGTTTAATATGTAAAATAAAATATAATTAATAATTTAGGATATGATATATAATATGTAAAATAAAATATAATTAATAATTTAGGATATGATATAAGATATGATAAAATTAATAATTTAATATATAATAAAATTATATGTAATATTATATTATATTTTATATGTGATAAAATAGAATAAAATTATATTTTTTTTATTTTTAAAATTATTAAAAATTAAATAAAATAATTAATTTTTTTAAAATAAAATAATAAATAAATATATTAAAATATTAATTTAAATTATTTATAAATAATTTTTGACTCAAAATATTATTTTTTTTATCATATTCTATGTTATTGTAAAGGTTGTTATGATATAAATTTTTTTATAATTTTTTTATTAAATATGTGGGTTTAAAATAATTTATACGGTTTTCGTATATTTTATCCTATCATAAGGTTGTTCTAAATATAAAATTTGACTGTTTTAATTTAATCCTATCCTTATTCTATGCATCAAACGATGCCTTAATATATGTATCCAGTATTGAGATGTTATCTATAAATCTTGGTCATCGTTATTTCTTCTATTAGATAATTTGCTTAAGAATTAAATGATCTACTTTCTCTTGAAGCAATTTTGCCTGTAGATTTTAATGTTTGCATTCTTAGAACAGAAGCTGACAATTAACCAATTAAAAATATAGTTGCATTTCCTACTCACTTCACTAGGGTTCCATTATTGCCACCAGCAATAATGTCGACAATATTTTTGGAAGAACCTTAACATACCAAATTGATAATCGTCCTTTTCCAATCATAGAGAAAAGATGCATGGGCCCCTGGGAAATAAAACTAAACATTACATGTTTCTGGGTTTTAAATTTTGGAACCAAATTTAAGATATGTTGAAAGCATTCAATAGAAAATTGTTGAGCATTCTATGTGAACATTATGTTTAATTGCAAGTTTAATGAACCAAATTGAGCCAAGAATTTGATTGCTTGCTAAACCTTATGTAAAACTTACACAAATGATTAGCTATTCGCTTTTGTAAATGGGTTTTCATAATATTTTAAACTATAACAGTTAAATGTTCAATAAACACCCATAATTATTTTAAAACCAAATCATTTTGGAATGCTTTGGATCTAACAATTAAGTAAATACTATTTGTTCGAGTTTTAAAAGTTAAAATACATTGTCTGTTTTAAAGGTTAAAATACATTGTCTGCTAGGACCTTTCAATTCAAATTGAGTATGATAAGTAATGAACTTGTAATTTAATTTAAGTTTACGTTTGTTAGCGATATAAAATGTGACAATATAACATTTTGACCTCAACAACCAAACAAATATTTTTTGTTGAGTGTACAATCTCTCACAAACTTACTAAATTTTGCAACATAAAATGTTCTTAATTAGTTTGAAGAACACAGAATTTATGTCTTTTAACTTATATTTACTTTGGTTAGCAATGTGGCACATTAAATTTGACAACTAGAAAACTAAAAATTACAACACATCAATTTTAAATGGGTCCACAATCTTGACTGATTTACATAAATATCAATGTGGTTGGATCCAATATTAAACAGAAAATTGATGTGGTTGGATCCAATATTAAACAGAAAATTGATGAGATATTCTGACAAATGAATTTTCAATTATGATATTGATGGGGTTTGAAACTTTCTAGGAATTATTATTACTTGAAAGAGAAAGAGAAAGGAAAAGAAAAGAAAAGAAGAGGAGACTGTGATATGGGCACCCCACCGGAGCAATTCCTTTCCATTGCCATAATAAAGCACCGAATTTCATGCTGAGCTTCTACTTGTTTTCTTGCTTTTTGTTGGTCTTCAATTCTCTTAACTTTCCAATTCTTAACATAATAAAATTGCTTTGTTGTTGCAAGGGGGTATTTTGGCATATCTCTTCTCTCCAATAAAATCACATATAAATATAATTTTTTTAAAAAAACTGACATAACTCTTTAACAAAACAATAAAATAAATAAAATAATATTTTCTTTTTATATTTAATAAATTGATAAATATTTTTATAAAAATTAATAAAAAGTACATCTCAAATTTGTTATTAATATTTTTTTGTTTCTAATATGCAAGTAAGCATATCATTTTCTACACAGGCACATTGAGATTTAGTACTGGAGTTCATTTTGTCAACAATAACATAGTATTTTATAAACACTAAAATTTTAATTTTTACATATCATTATCTTTCTATATTTGATATACAATTGTATTTTTCATATACTGCCCATAAGAAACAATCGAACGTACATATAATCATAAATGAACATAGATATAGATATAAATGTAACCATTAAATTAAATCATTGCTCGAATTCATTATTAATTTTACTTTTTTTTTAATGTAATTTTATTATTAAAAGTAGTCCATTGGCACATAACAGATAATGTTGTAAATGTATATAATATTGTTTGATTCAATTTGTTGCTTAATAATTTTCAAAGTATTTTGTTATCAATTTATATATGCTCTTTCTGTCGTGGTTTATATAATTTTCTTGCTCGTTTCATCAAGTTAGTTAGTATTGTATGTTTGGATTTAAGGCCTAAGATTCTCATGTTCTACTTCAAAAGATATATTTATTCAAAAATTTATTAGTAATACTTTGAGGATCTCATTTTTATTTATTTTTTTAAAATGTAATGTACATATATCATATATGACAAGTATAATATCGAATAATCAATATTTATTTACTTACTTTTTCTTTATGAGATAACAAAATATGATTTGTCAAAACTTGAAATAATAGGATTTGAAAAAGTAAACACACTAGTAACAATAGTCGTGTCATTCAAATCAAAAGACGAAAAAGAAGGGAGAAATAATATGTTTAACCATTTTCTTTTTATTCATTTTCATCTCTAAGAACAAAAATACAAATTTGAATTGTTTTGATTAATTAATACTACATAATTCATGATTAATTAAAATATAAACAAATATATGAATAAACATTTATTTTTAATAATCAAATAAATATGAATTGAAGATATCATAAAATATAAATCATAAAATATAAATATATTTTCTCAAATACCAGCTTCAGAATCTAAAACTGAAATTTTAGTTTTTATAATATTGCATTAATGTTGACAAAATGAATACCAATGCCAATATTGGTGTGTGTGTAAAAAATGGAACACTTACTTGTCACGTTAGAAAAAAGTTATTAATTACAAGTTTAAGTTGTATTTTTTTGTTAATTTTTATAAAAATATTTATTTATATACGATTTTCTTAAACTTCATAGGAGGTAAGTGAATAATATTTTTATTTATTAAATATAGAATAATAAAATTATTTTAGTTATTATATTATTTTGGTTAGTTTAAAAAAATTATATTTATATATGAAAAATATTCGTATATAACGATTTTACTATTAAAAAATATTTTTTGTTATTTTTTTAAAAAATTTATATTTAAGTATGATTTCGCTAAACCTAAGAGATATATGAAAATACACTTTGTAACATTAAAAAAAAATTATGCCCCTTTTTTTAATCTTTCTTTTATTGATAAGTATTGAAATATTCAACTTCTTTTATCAACAAACAAAAGTTCGAAGGCTAATAATATTTATACGATTAAATTATTGATTTGCAAGAATTCTAATGATATAGTTAGTGATCACGATCAATGATGATCCAAAGATGACTTACAATAAAATAATGGGTCATATTTTAAATAATTAATGCAAAGTATATAATAAAAAAATACATAATATTAAATTAAAAATATATGGTGGGCAAAACTATATTTACCCTCGTCGACAATGATCAACAATTAATTTATTGACAAAGTCCAACGAATGGGGTCAAATTTGATACGTTATAAATATATTAAGAAGCATTTGATATTTGTTCATAAATAAAGGAGTGGAGTAAAATTAACTCAAAACAAATGCACCAACAGATAAGTGATATTAAATTGCTATATGAATAATAATAATAATAATAATTATTGTGTGGCTTTGAATTTGGTTTGGGTATTAATCTCTTTTTTATTTTATTTTTTAATTTCATTATTTTTCTTCCAATAAATAGAAAATTTATATTTATTTATTTATTTAATTTAGTAGGTTGGGTGGTTGATCAATTAATTTCAAATGTTCAATCACTAAGTATCAACTTATTTTATAGCACTTAATTAGAAAAATACCCTTTAAATATTATATTTGAGCATATTTTAAACTAATTATTGATAATTTGTACAAAAAAGTGAAATCAATTTTAATGTTCAATTGACAATTATGTAATAAATAAATAAATTAAATAAAAAAGGAAGGAAATTGCATAACTAAACAGTAGTTGTGGAATTGTGATATAACATCATCCTCAACATCTCAACAACTTATTTACAATAATTAATATTGACTTGTCAACTCAACTGCTAGCTTTATTTTATTCCAAGTTTGGGAAATATTTATTATTTGTTATTATTAAGTATTGACAATTATTATAATCAGTATCAAGTACATCCGACACCAAATTAAATGATAATTATATCACAATTATATATATATATTTATATATGAATTAAAAAATTATAACATTTGAAGTTCGAGCACATTTTTGTCAAAATATAAATAAACTTCAATTAAGGGTGTCAATTTAATTATTTTATTATATTTGTGTTATATTATATTTTTATCGTATTAAATAAAAGTCAATCGAAATTAATTTATTTAATAATCGTGTCAAGAAATAAAAATCTCATAATTATTAAACGAATTATAATTATGTTATTTATTTATTATTTTTTTATATTTTTAATGTATTTCTATAATATTTATAATTCTATTTTCTTGTATACTAATAATTTTTATTCTAAATATAACTAAATATTTTTTAAAATAGATAAATATAATTAAAAAAATTAAAATTATAAAATAAATTTATTAAATTATAAACGATATGATTATTAGAATAGTTAAAAGTATAATAAATAAATTTATATCGTATAACCTATTTAATAATTATATTATTTTATATCAACTTAAATCTGTAAATTTGTTGTGGTATTCATATTACCCCTAACTTTAATATTAAATACTAAAAATTACGTAAAAGTGATTAAAAAATAAGTTTTAATTATTAAATAAAAATAAGTGTTTACCAAACACTTAAATTAAGCATAAATTTAATAAATCATTAAAAATTATAATACCTCAAGGTTAGTGTTGCAAGTAATTTAAAAAAGGGTGATCTTATCACAATTCTTAAAATAACAAATCAAATCTAACATGAAATCAAATGTTAGAAACCAAATCTAATTATGGAACTAAAAATTGAAAAGTGAACAGTAACCTGTTGGATTCAGACAAAGAAAGGCGCCAAAAGCAACAGACGGAACATGAAAGTGGTGCCCACATTTCAAAGTGACAAAGACCTGACCAGACCGAGAAAGTGAAAGCTTATATTTTCATTACATTACAGTCTGGTTCTATACACATATATTTAATGCAATATATTTATTTCCGAATTTTAGATTAACTATTATTTGTTGCATGCATCAAGGTGTTGCCAGAGAGGAATAAAGGGTTCTATTTCTTTCAGAATCTTGCTTTTGCTTTCTCTTTTTCGTCTCTTTGAGCCCAAGAAAGCAGAAAGAAAAAACAATTAGGAAGATAGTAACAGTAATGAAGAAACATTAGTTTTATTATCATAATAATTACAGAGTTTTACGGAAAGAGAGAGAGACAGAAATGTCGGTTTGTGGGAAATGTTAAGTCCCTGTCTGTGAGCAAAATTCTTTGGCTGTTGCAAGTTTCTGATGAACCCGTGTCACTAAATTGTCTTGGCTTGTAAACAGAAACTGAAAAAAGAAAAAAACAAACCACTTATGTGTCAGTGGATTCAGAAGTCTGTACTTTTACAGATCATTTAATATATGGTTGATAAATTTGTGCAGTTTTCTCAAAATGGGTGGTCAAGAAATCATTAGACTTCGATTTATGATTTTTTCTTTTTAAAGAATCGAAGTGGCATGCTTTTTCGATTTTGGGCGTTGAGAAGTGCGAAATGATAATCTGAAAAGGGTTTTAGATTCTGTAGAACTTTTGTTCTGTTTTGTGGGGGATTCCTTTGAGAGGTAGGCAGAGAGTTTCTTCATTTTCAAGTTAGAATTATGTCTGAAGTTGGTTACAGGTGACCATTCTAAAGTCTTAAAGTTATGGTTGAGCACAAATTTTGTGGACTTAAATGAACTGTTCGGATATCTGTCTTATAGATTGTTGTGAAGAAAGAAATAATATTTCAAAAAGCTTGGATTAGCCGGATTTGTTCAAGCAGTACTCTCGCAGGAGGTAAGCTCTCTATGATCTTTGAATCAAGCCTATCTCTGTCTCTAAATAAACCAGTTATTGATGACTTCTTTAGTTAAATTATAAATTTTGTTGCTTCTATTTGGCATTTATCTGTAATTTATTTAAACTGTTTCTATCTGATGATGTTTGCACAGCTTTTGTTGGTCTTGGGAAGATGAGTTTCAGTAATTGAGAAGATAGAGAATCTTCTTCACATATCCCAAAAGATTGTTAATCCTTCTGTGATTTTCCCTCGTGGTCATTCTCTGTGCACTGATGGCAAAAGCATTCATTCCTTCTGCAATTCTCGTTCTCATTTATATTTTGTTTCAGATCAGTCAATCAGAACAGCTGCAGTCTTCGCAGGCTCAGACACTATTAAGGATTCAAGGGCTTCTAAACAATCCAACTGTTTTAAGCAGCTGGAATAGCACCACAGAGTTTTGCAATACAGAACCGACCTCATCTTTGACTGTAGTATGCTATGAAGAGAGCATAACCCAACTGCATATAATTGGCGACAAGAGACTTCCTATGTTGCCTTTAAACTTTTCCATGGATTCCTTCGTGACAAATCTTGTTAAACTTCACGACTTGAAAGTCCTCAGACTGGTTTCTCTCGGTCTATGGGGTCCCTTGCCTGGTAAAATTGCGCGTTTATCTTCTATAGAGATACTTAATATGAGTTCAAATTTCTTGTATGGTGTCATCCCTCGCGATATTTCCTCTTTAACTAGCCTTCAAACACTCATACTTGATGAAAACATGCTTGCTGGTTGGCTACCTGATTGGTTGGGGTCACTACCAGTTTTGGCTGTTTTGAGTTTGAGGAAGAATCTGTTCAATGGGACTTTGCCAGATTCATTTAGTAACTTGGACAATCTTAGAGTTCTTGCACTTTCAAAGAATCACTTGTATGGAGAAGTTCCTAATTTGAGCAGTTTGACATACCTTCAAGTCCTTGACTTGGAAAATAATGCTTTTGGACCTCAGTTTCCTAAAATTGGCAAAAAGTTGGTTACACTGGTTCTAAGCAAAAATAAGTTTAGGTCTGCGATTCCAGCTGAAATGAACTCCTATTATCAGCTTCAGCGGTTAGATCTCTCATTTAATAGATTTATTGGACCATTCCCAACATCACTGTTATCCTTACCTTCTATTACTTATTTGAACATTGCTGATAACAAACTCACTGGGAAGCTTTCCGACAATCTTTCTTGCAATACTGGACTTGAATTTGTGGATTTGTCGTCAAATCTGTTGAGTGGACCGTTGCCAAATTGTCTACTTTCAGGTTCTAAGAACAGGGTTGTCCTGTATGCGAGGAATTGTCTAGCAACTAGAAATGGAAATCAACACCCACTTTCCTTTTGTCAGAACGAGGCTTTGGCTGTGGGAATATTACCTCAGCAAAAGAAGCAGAAACAGGTTTCCAAAGCAGCTCTTGCATTGAGTATAACAGTTGGGATTGTTGGAGGAATCGCCCTTGTTGGGATAGTTTTCTTGCTTGTTAGGAGAGCTAATTCCAAGAAGGCAATGACGAAGACCCCAACAAGGTTAATTAAAGAGAATGCTTCAACTGGGTATACCTCGAAGTTGCTCTCGGATGCAAGTAAGATTTCATTTCCCTCAAAACCCCCTTTAATAATTCCCGTCGTCAAACAACTCCTCTGTGTTTGTTGAAATTGAGTATGAATGTGCAGATTCATGTATGTGCAAGCTTCAATGTGTTTATGCATGTGTCCACACACAATGTAGTGTTTGTTATGAAGACAAGTATTATATATGCAAAATGTTGAGTGTTTAAACTTGGAACATCCCACTTCTGGCCCATCATATACTCAATTTACCAGTCAAATATAAAAAATTGAGCGATGATTCTATTCTTGTCATTTAGAGAGTAAATAATATTCTTGAACTGTTAGAAGTATTGTTGAGTTTTAAGCTATTAAAATTCTGTAGATTAATAGGAAATTATCCTTCTGCTATTATGTTGTTAAAGACTCTCAAATGTTGGGAAAAAAAATAGATTAAGAAAACAATAGGAAAGAAGAGTTCTTAATCATGAATCTAGTCTAACAGTGCTTCACAGTCTGACAATATGATATTTTTTCCCATCCTGAAGGGTATATATCTCAAACCATGAAGCTGGGAGCACTTGGCCTTCCAGCTTATCGAACCTTCTCCTTGGAAGAGCTTAAAGAGGCTACAAACAACTTTGACTCATCTGCTTTCATGGGTGAAGGATCTCAAGGGCAGGTATGCTGCTTTGATTCAATATATCTTATGCTTACTTTTGTGTTGTGGTAATGCATGATAATCACATAATATTCTCAAAGTATCAGATTCGCTCAATACTTTTCAATTATAGAGCCTTGAGCGTATGCTGAGGGAAATTGGCTTGTTTAATCTTGTATTACCCACTTTACTTTTAAACTCTTTGCCTTAATCCTTACTGCGTGTAACTGAATATAAATGATATCACATTTTCAATTTACACTTTCTCTTTTGCATGATCCGATTAATAGAATTGAGAAAGGAAAAGTTCTTCTAGTATTCTCTATATCTAACTTATTTTGCGCTTCCAGATGTACAAGGGTCGCCTGAAGGACGGTTCCTATGTAGCCATTAGATGCCTTAAAATGAAAAAAAGCCACAGCACTAGGAACTTTATGCACCATATAGAGCTGATATTAAAACTCAGACATCGTCATTTGGTCAGTGCCCTCGGACACTGCTTTGAATGCTACTTGGATGATTCAAGTGTTAGCAGAGTATTTCTCATCTTTGAATATGTTCCAAATGGCACACTAAGGAGCTGGATATCAGGTAATTCATGAAAATCTTTCATTTGTTTCCTGTGAATTTCATTGTTCAGGCCAGCTGAAAGTTTCTGAACCTGATCATCTGCGTAACCAATTGAATAAAACAATTATTCTGCCCTCCATCCTGAATTATTATACTTACATTATACCTTTATGTTGTGGTTTGTTTGAAAGTCTTGCATTTTATTTTGCAGAGGGACATAGCCGGCAATCACTTACTTGGACACAACGTATAGCAGCTGCAATGGGGGTCGCAAAGGGAATACAGTTTTTGCATACAGGGATTGTGCCTGGTGTATTTTCAAATAATTTGAAAATAACAGACATTCTATTAGATCAGAACCTTGCTGCGAAAATTACCAGTTATAACTTGCCTTTATTAGCAGAGAATACTGAGAAGGTATAAAGAGGAACACCTTTCTTTTAATCATTCCGTTTATTCTTTTCTGTCACTTTTGAGTTGATTTTTAGCTTTGCTCATCCTTGCAGGATGGTTATGGAATTCCTTCTTCTGGATCGATAGACACTGCCATTAATGCTAGGTAAGTAATAACTTCAAATTATTTTCTGATATATACTATCACAGTTCATAAATTTTCAGACATTCCTCTTGTTTCTGTTCTTTGAATTTTCAAGTCACGGCATTCCTTCAAATCCAGAAACAATTCAAATCTGATTGAGTTAATGTAACTATCACAATTATTTGTATATAGTGTTCATTGAACTGTTTTTGCTGAACTCTCTTGCTTGGCAGTGGGAAACATGAAGATAAGATCGACATTTATGACTTCGGATTAATTTTACTAGAAATCATTGTGGGGAGGACATTAAAATCCAGGAAAGAAGTGGACCTTGTGAAAGAGCAGGTGATGGTGGTTCTGATTTGTTCATTATATCTTTCTTTCAAAAATCATTCTTAACATTTCTTCTTTCTCTATCATGATGTAAAGAATTCAGGCTAGTAAGAAATTCGATGATAAACTTTACATGCACTGTTTGCTACACAGCTAATATAGTAACACACCATAGGATTGGTGTTCTGAACTTGGTTTCACTGAAGGTCCCCTGGATTAAGGAATTTTTAGTGCTGTTAACAGTATATCATTTGACATTCTGCAGTTACAAGCTGCCATTACAGCTGATGAATCAGCACGACGAAGCGTGGTTGATCGAGCAGTTAACAAGACATGTTTGGATCAATCATTGAAGACAATGATGGAAGTTTGTGTCAGATGTCTGCTCAAGGATCCAGCAGACAGACCTTCCGTTGAAGATGTGCTATGGAATTTGCAGTTTGCTGCTCAAGTTCAGGATGCATGGCAGGGGGACTCCCAGAGCAGTGAAGGGTCTCCAATCTCACCTTTACAAGGACCATCTCGCCTACGCCCCAGCATACATTAGCAGCAATACTCAGGTTTGTATGCTTCAATATATCCGACTGTCCCTTTCAAGAACTCTTATATTCCTATCCACATTTGTCAGCATAACCTGAATCATCAAATTCCTTTTAACAAATTTTAACACAAATCATGTTGGATAATATATAACATAGAACTACACATCCTCCAATAAATCTAGAATTCCTGGTCTCTGATCTTGGCATTACATTACATATACTGATTCGGAACACAAATATATTGAACTGCAGGATATGGAAGATGCAAGAGGAAAAGGTTAAAAAAACTTGGATTTCCTCTCCATTCTATCTCAGCATGGCGATGATCATACCTGAAAGGTTCTCTATTTCTCTTCCCCCTCCTCCTTTCTTTTTTGTAATTTCTGCTACAACCTACTACTGAGTTACAGTTGAAGAATCATTTGTCAATAGCAATTTTCAGAGAGACCGAAAGCTGTCTAACCACCAACTACCGTTTGGTGAATTGCTTCTTGTTTCCAGTCCTCGATAGACTCTATCTATGAATCCACAGATCAATGGTTGCAGGTCATGTATCCCCTGAATTGTTCATGCCCATGTTTGATATTCGCATATTTCGCATTGTTGATAATCATCGCAACGGGGATATGTCTTCTGCATCCATCGGTCTTTATCTTTTGAGTTGTAATGTGCAGCTAGAAGAGATGGTATGCAAACTGTTGTTGATATTATATATATACAAATATATAGTTCAGTTTTCTTGACAGGAACTGTTTGTTCATTTTGGAAATTTATTTTTGGTTTCATTTTGGCTTGAATCTTAAATTTTTCAGAAAATAAATAGCTATGGAAATCCATAATGGGGTTGCACATTTTACGAACAGAAATATATGATCTGCAGATGCAGATTCAAGAATGAATGAAATATGATATTACACGTGATCATTCATTACAAGAGTGACTATGCACTAAATTAACTCGTATTTATTTTATGTATGTCTTGTACATTAATTACCATATCATTGAAGATTAAAACTTTTAAGTTTAAGATTCGGATCCCTTTCACTTTAAATTTTTAATATTTAATATTATCAATTGACTCTATGATCATTGGAGTTAAGTTGAAAATTTATTTACATTCCAACTACTGTTCTAAAGACTAAAAATAGATTGCAGAATCAAACATTTGTGACTTGACTTTTTCACTTTCACCCGAATGATTGGAGAACAAATTATGGACATCCTATCATTTAGTACAAAACCTTTTTCATTCCCCAAATTTCTATACAAGTTTTGAAGTCGATTAATTATTGTTTAACCAAATTCCTTGTTCCATTTGCATCTTGCAGCACCCGAAATATTTCATCAAAGCTACCATGCAAAGGAATAATAGACATTTCCAAAATAAATAAATATAAAATAAGGTGTTCATAGAAAATCAAAAACTACCAGAGAAATATTATACAACCACTATATAAAATAAATAGTGTAATATTACTGAAAGCAATATAGCATCTGCTCACTTTTTTCCGGAGCCATCACTCTTAGATGGCTCCAAGAAACTGTGGTTCTGTATCAATAGCAGTTGCCATCCCTTAATTTATAAACCTTTCTTTAATTTAAAATTCTTTCGCTTTCAAGGATCTGAAGTAGACCATTTTCAAGCTCAAGCTCAAGAAAATTGCAGAAGGGAAACCAAAAGGAAAGTTACAAAATTCCAACTATAATGGCAAAAACGGGATTTGACATTAACTAAAACAGACATCATTTATATGCAAAAAGCATCCACGGAAATAAACAAGTAGCGAAATGAGAGGTTCCTAAACAGCAATTCATAACATCTGAAATCCCACTAAATAAATTCCTCTTCAGAGTTGGAGACTGGCTAATAAGACATCACTGCAGCAGCAATACTCCTATACAAAATGCTACAAATAAATTACAGTTGAAAGATGTCGAAAGAAGAATCAGAAAACATTGAGAAATAGACATGAGTCGTCTACAAGGCAGAATTCAAATCATCCAAATAAATCCTCTAAGAACATTGCACCTGAAAGCAGATCACTAAGCACACCCACAACCATTGAACAAGTTCAGGGAACAATCTTTACTTCAGAACCAGCCATGCCAGAACCAGTTTCTGCTTTTATTTCACAGCAGTAGTAACTGGTGCTCTCTTTAGGTTTTCAGTCAGCCGTCCAGCTTTGCTCCACTATTTCACGAACTCTTCGATTGTATTCCCGCTTATTCTCACTAAACAACCGAGCTGCTTCAGAGTTTGCAGGGGAGTTTGGATTTGGATCACAAAGCAGGGACTGGTAAACACATAACCAGCTTCACGTTAGCATTCTTACTACATAAACTGAGAACCTCACAAGCTTCAGGGTCAACCATAGCTTGCGTTGAACATCATTCAAAAATCAAACTAACAAGTCAAGCATAACACATTTAAAGCTATACAAGTAACCAATTAAACCAGAACAGACTATAACCAAAAAAAAAAAAAATGTAAAGAAACGCCATAAATTGACAACTTTACAACACTAAAGTGAGAAAAATTTGAAACAATGGAAATACTGATACAAGATGCCATCATATTGTGAGAGAATCAGAAAAGTCAGATACAACCTGGTAATAAGGATAAATTCAATTTAAAGAAAACATGTAGACTGACATTAACACACAACGAAAAAATAAATAAAATAGCCAAAACATGCTGTAAAATCAACAATGCAATCGTTATCATCATGTGTAAGACATTGGAAACTCTTCATTACATTTTAATGCTGTCAACAGATAATAACGACACTGGAAACTTGACAATAAAGTATCATTTTGACCCCATTACACGTAAGGTTACATGTGCTTGATATATTACGGGTTTATCTATGACAAGGAAAAAAGATCTCTATGTTTCCACCATATTAGTCTATACATTGCCCTAAAGATATACACTTGGAGCAATATATACCTACTTGTTGATTACTTTTTAGTACTGGGAAAAGCTAATAACTAATCATTTACAATTACAGACACATTAAAGCAAAAAGAAAAGCCATTGTTGTCTGGTCTATAGAAAATGGAAAACAGCCTCACACTCGATACTGAAGCTCACCAACTCAGTTTGTCAACAGCATCTTTTGGCCGAGACAAATGACAATAGTTTCCTTAAATATTTTAACCGAAAATGCTTAAAATCATTAATATCTATGAACCAAACAGTAATATTCATATTTCCTGCTCAAAATGTAAACTCGTGCAAAAGAATAAAAGGCCAAGACAAATGGCGATAGTTACCTTTAGTTACCTTTAAATTTTCTAACCGAAAATGATTGAAATCGTTTATATCTATTAATCAAACAACAATATTCATATTTCCTGCCTCAGAATGTAAACTCATGCAAAAGAATAAAAGAAACCAGGTCATGCAATCTCACATTAACAAATAAGCTAGAAGGTAATGAAAAGAATATAGAAGAGAAAATTTTGATGCAGAACTCTTATTGGCATAAAAGACATAAGAAAGTATGATAGGTAACTCAAATAATGTAAAGTCATCATCAATTTGGGACAAAACAACCAGCCATGAGAAAGCAGCATGAAACAAGGGATACTACTAAGCATTGCTCAAATATAATTTAACTGCAGTGATTGAGAAAAGGAAAAGGTATCTCACTTTAGATATAGCCATTATCGTTAACCCATAATTAAGTTTACACAAATGAAAGTAACCTATGACAAAAGCTCAAGATTTTATTAGTTGTTATGATTTCATAGGAATGCAATGACAATGGAACCCTGGTCCATGCATACCAGCTTTTACACATGTTTTGAAGATTGTCTTAAACATGGAAGAGTCACTTTTTAAGACTGTCTAATATAGGAAAACACCAATATAATGGCGCAAATAACGCCTTCACATTACATACTTGTAGGCCAACAAAGGCCTTCTGACCTTTCTCTTCATTTCCATTAAACCAAAGGAATTAACCAAAAATGAAAAAAGGAGAAAACAGGAAAGATTAACAGAGGGAACTTTGAAGCATGTGTTAGTAGTCATATTGTCTGTTCTTTTTTTCTTTTTGAAACAAAAGAGCAATTTCTGGCAAGTTTTCAATAACCAACATTATTTATATGAAATTAAGCACAGTGAAAACACCCAATTTAAACGTGATTAACACAAACTTTTCTCTCATAAACAAGAAAGAAGAAAGAAAAGGTCAAAGAAAGTGGCACCTGGATAGAGGTCAGTATAGCTGCGACATCATAAATAGGACTCCACTGATTTTGTAAAATATCCAAACAAATGCTTCCATCTGCATAGACTAGTCGAACCATTGATACAAAGTCAGAAATCAAATGCAATCATTATCAAGACCACATGCCATACAATTCAAATAGGACATGCAATCACCAAAATGGAAAAAACAAAAACAAAATAGAAAGCAACTTATCATTAATTAAAAACCGGCAACAAAACTACAAAATACAACAATGACTTACTATTCGGATGAAACATCCGTGAAATGAACCGAACTGTTGGAGGTTTATTTGGATAATCCTCTGTAAACTGCAGAGTCAACTTGAACGTACCTGAGAAAGTTCAATATAATGCTAAGGTGACACATGCAAAAACCTATAACTTTCAAGAAGAAAAAAAGCTATGAAAACATATGACAAGGTATAAGCAATCCTTTTTCTTAATGGTGATTCAAACGGGTGTCTTTAAGCATTAAATATAGTATTTCTCAAAGAATTATTCGACATCCATGCCACCTTTAACTCTGTAACATCCAAATCTTCCAATTTAAAGTGATTTCGAAAGAATCCAGAGATATGGTGTCTCCAGTCATATCAAGTACTTTAAAGCATTGAACTCATCAACCTTGGTAGTCTAATTAAAAATTGCACAGAATTTTACAAGGCCTTGTTAGCATTGGAAGAAGTTAAAATATTTAACTTCTGCAAAATTCATGCACTTGCATGGTTCCATTGACAATATTCCTCTAATGCGGCTTAAAGCAAGCATAACATGATATGAACCCGTTGTATGATGATTTACAAAATAGTCCATTTTTGTTGAACTTAGGGGATGGAAAATAACCCAATCATTGACTGGAGGTAATATAATAAAATCAACAAAAAACAAAAAATAATCCGTAACAATTAAGCAAACGAAGACATCATATATCAAACCGTTGACATCAAACTTTCATCTTTCTCTCAAGATCAAACAAACAAAACCCATTACCACAAACAGGCCACCGATAATTATACCATAGCCATTCATTATCAGCGAAAACATAGTTTACCATCCAGAACAGAACACAACCTAAGCCAAGAACCATAACGAAATTTAAGCATGTCCTACACACATCATCCGCTAAAATCAACAAAAGTATCAGCTTAGTCATAAGCAAAATCAATAACTCAGCTCGTTTACAAAGCTAAACATGCACAACCAAGAAAATTTTTAAAAAAAAAATCGGCCATAGTTCATCAAAAACCCAATAAACACTGATTCAGTTCAAACAAACTGAAATCAAAAACACAAAATATTTCCTTAAAAACAAAATAATTAAATACCCACCGCCGTCCCAAGGTGTATCATCAGGCCTGCAAAACACCACCAAAATAATCAAATCAAAACAAAATAAAAAATAATAATAATAATAAAAGAGAATTCAATAAATGTAAAAAAAGAAAAGGTACCCAAAGATAACGGCGTTCCATAACATGATGTTGTTGTCTTGAGGAGCGCCACTGTTTCCGGCAGGCGGATCTTGCTGGAGGCGCTTGAAGTCCCTCATCAGCCTCCTCTTCGCAGGTGTTGACATGGCGGTTCTTCCGATTTTCTACAGAGAAACTGGGAAGCAGCTTTTGCAGGGAGAGAAGGAGAGAGAAAAGAAGGTACTAGATGAAAAAAAGAGGAAGAGATCTGATCACATCTTAGGAAGTTGCACACAAGTTAACAGTTTATAGTCGGGCCCGGACAGCCAGGCAAAAAAGGGATTGGCAAGGCAACCAAAGCAAGCAACTTCCTGTTTTTTACTGCTTGCCCTGTGCGAGTGAAGTGTGAAAATCTCTTTAGAATAGTTTATTACCCGTGGGATCTCAGTTGTACAACAGCCGATGGGGTAATAACATTAGGATTCCTATATTTTATAAAATTATAAATAAAAATATAATGTTTCATTGTATTAAATAAAACCCTAATTTCTATATATATATATATATATATATATATTTGGAGAACTAACATCTAAGTCACAATCTCTCCATTATAGTCTTCTGAAATATGTATCGGTAACTTTAATTAGTCCATATACAGTACAAGGAGTTTTAATTGGTCTATATATGGTATAGTTCCAAATATCTAC
>JAXCLQ010000006.1:13496814-13520751 GCA_035584115.1 Cedrela odorata | reverse complement strand
TAAGAAGAAAAGAACAAAGAATATAATCAGGTAATAAATGTCAGTGGCAGATTCACAATTCCATTGGTAACAAATTCCAATTGTAGTCTAATTTTTATTGATGTGTTCTTTTAATATATCCATCTCAGTTCATTTACTTGTACACATTAAAATATCTGTCAAGTAGATAAGAATAAGCTACCATAAATTGTATTAAACAAACATCATTTGCTTACAAGTAAGCGAAACTAATTCAATTAATAAGCACTAAAAATTATAAGGCTGTGTTCGGTGACATGGGATTCGACAGTAACGCCAGGTAACCAAAATGGTATGAAACTGAAGATCGTCTTCTTCTTCTAGTTCAAAGAACAACAAAAGCTTCTCCAGTTCCACACAATCCCATTCTAAAGCTCTAATTCTATGTGATCAAACAAAGCTTTAACAATAATTGCAACAATGTCACAATGCAGTTTTCCAAAATCACAATTTCAGTCTTACTATATCAAATAAGCATCAACAACTCTAAGCAATTATCACAACAATGACACCGAACTATTTTCCAATACCTGCATATTAGCAGATGAATTGCCCTTGCCGTATCAGTTGATCAGCAAACAAAACTCACCCTTTTTTTTTACACTCCTCGCTATCTTCAGTCGTACAGATATTCCTCTTTAAGTCACCCGATACTCGAACCCCTACACGCACGCACAACTCGGTCCGCACTCACTCACTGTGCCCAGCTCCTCCAGTCCCCAAAAACACGGACAACCAAATAACTCATTACCATTTCCCACTTCTAAACACTTTTCACACTCACCCAGATACACTTTCACCTGTATCGCCCATCCTAGAAACCAATTCCTGGCCGAGTCGCCGCGTGGAGTTGGTTTTAGCAACGTCGCTAGAGCCCCAAAAATGGTATTGTGGAGATTGCGAAGAAGAAGAACAAACAATTATCTGTGAAGGGGTGTAAATGAAGTGGGTATACCGGATGTTATCGACGGTGTTGAGAAATGGGATAGGGAGGTTCTCGAAGGACCTGGAAGCGTCGAGGGAGTGGGATAGAGTGCTGGATTTGGAGAGTTGAAACAGGGTTTTGCAGGCTAAAGATGCGTTGGCAAGTTCTGCAGTGGTTAGCCATGGCAGGATTAGATGCGCACAGTGAAGGAATAGACTCTGCTTTTGTTCTTCTTCAGTGGTTTTTTGGGTGACAGTTTCTCTGGTTCGTTGTTGCAATGCTGAATGCCATGGTGTTGGTGAAATATCTTTGAACAATGCAGCGTAGTTAGATCCGGTTTTAGCACGAACAAAGTTAAGGTGAAATACGACGTCGTTTACTCACCCCAGCTTTTGACAATTTCCATTTTTTAAGAATAGTTTTTTTTTTAACCTATTAGTGAAATAATTTAATTTAATTTTTTTTTTAATTATTCTTCAAATGCTTTGATACTGTCAATTTGAGTGAAATCATTCCCAGCTTTTGAAAATTTGTAAGGTATGTTTGTACTTGTTACGTAACCCAATAACCAACTAAAATATTTGATAAACTTTTATTTTTATTTAACAATTAATATTTTATTAATCACTCATCCGCGCGGCTAACGATTTACCATTATACGGCAATTCTAAACATCCACAATAAGACTTGGAGACACAAAATATGGCATAAGAGATGTATGATATTGCTATTAAAGGTTAAATTCTTGGATGAGTTTACAACCAAAGTATCTCTGAAATGTAAAAAAAAATTAAAAATTGCAAATGAAAAGTAAATAATTGCAAGAATGGATACAGATGGAATATGACTCAATTTAGCCAACTACTTAATTTTATCAATTTGATTTAAGACAAAAATTGGCTATATATTTTATGTATTATGCTTCAAAATGTGGTTACAAGACCTATACCTAGCTCTTCTGCAAGCTCATCCCATACTGGAAGGAGTGTCAACAAAACAAAGCAAATGGCAACAGTTACAAATGCTTTTCTCCACGTTCCAACTTCAGTCACATCATTTAAGCATGGTTTTTCTGGAGTTCTCTGAAAACATTTTCGTTGCAGAAATCAGAAGAAGATTTTAAAGCTTAAAAACTGATGATAGTAAGTTGCAGTTATTAATCGTTTGTTTCTGTTTTTTTTTTTTTTTTTTTTCTGTATACCTGGAATATTAGCAAATATAGTCCCCAAGGAAGAGATAGAGGTCCCCCAAGCTGGGAGAAGAAAAAAGAAATTAAAAAATATTCAGCTGATAAATAATATTTCTGCATTTGTAGATAGAATAAGATTGTAATAGTTGTCAAGTGACGTGAATGGTGGATGCATGACACTGTAATTTCTTGTTTAATGTTTTCGATAACAAACTAATCTGAATTTTTTCAGTTACTACATAGCCAATATGGTAAATCAAATAAATTTGACATGTATGCAGCGTTCATATTTGATCTATTAACACTAGAAAGAATAAGAAAAGAAGCATACCACTCCCAGTCCAAGCAAACACGTAAGTTGTCAAGCCAAAGCCAATCAGTGCACTTCTTCCAAAAGCACCCTTTAAGAACATGTGATTAGATTGCCTTAAATGTTGAACTTATGTCCAAGCAAAAATTACACCCCTTGACTTAAGCTCAAGTCTTAAAAATATAGATGTCCCAGTCAAACAGAAGAAGAGAGGGGTACATGTACAGCTCTTCCACCATCAAGGCACCGCACAGGAAGCATATTAAAAGCTGTCGTGATTAAACCACACCTGCAACTCTAAATTGTATGGTAAGCATATTTCACACCATAATAAGGAGACGAGAGATTCTAGAAATTGTGGATTACCAGCCAACAATCACCAAAAGATGAATTGTAACTGTTGAAGCATGCATTGCCCAGCAAGTTAATAATGGTATTGTGTCAATAAAAAAATTTCAGGATGAGAGACATAATTCTCAAGTTCAGATGAATCATCTGCTAGATTAATAGAAATGGGAAACATAGCTATAGCATCAGTTACCAACACGGGTTTTTACTGGAATAAATCCACAAAAGCAGAGAAGGGACTTACATGTAACCAAGAGTGGCTCTACTGATGAGACCAAGAAGCAAAGAACCTTGAAACAATGTACTGGGAACCTGCACCAAATCTCCAGCAGCATCCGGATTCGATGAAAGCAATAGGCCAACAGCAAACATTGAGAAAGACAATGCAGCACCAGCAAATGGACCAGCAAGTGAAACGTCAACTGTGTACTCCGATCTGGAAGAATGGATTTAAACTACAAAAAGTAATAACTAATGAGCACCAATTATTATCACAACATACATACAAATGAATTAACTTCTATAAAGTTTTCAATTTCAACAAATATATATTTTGCGTTCCTCATTTTTTGTCGAGTAAAATAACAAGGCAAAGAAATTCTACATGTGAATGGATAATTTCAGTAATCAGTCCAAAGATAGCATCTGTAGAAAATCAGTAGTCATTATTCAGCCCTAATTTCTAGGAGTTTTATTAGCTAATAAATCAATTGTTTTATTAGCTAATTAGGTTCCTTGATTTTAGGAGATTTGGTTAGTATGTTACCTAATCTCTTTAATTAACTAATTCCTATTTTATAGGTTTTTGTTTTAGTAGGAGTTGATTATATTTGGTAATTCATATTTTTTTATTATTAATAGATGATATTTCTCATCTATTTAAAGATTTGTAATCTATGTTTTAGAATAAGTGAAAATTCATTCTCTCCCTTCACTTTTCACATGGTATCAAAGCACTCTTTAAGCCATAATTCTCCCATTTGACAAAATACGAGGCCACCGAGAGACACAATTCCAGTTCTTTTTCTGAAGTCACCTCCAGTCATGATGCCTTAACTTTCAGCAACAATAGCAATTCAGATAGCAGCCTCATGCCCATTACAGGACACAAACTGAATGGGAACAATTATCTCCAATGGTCCCAATCAGTAATGATGTTCATTAGCGGTAAAGGAAAAGACGACTATCTCTTCAGAGTTGCTGTCCAACCAAGGAAGGAGGATGCGAGGTTCAAGACATAGAAATTTGAAAATAACATGGTCATGTCATGGCAACTCCATGACAAATGACATAGGAGAAAATTTTCTCCTATATGGAACGGCAAAGGAAATTTGGGATGTTGTCAAAGAAACGTATTCAAACAATGAAAATACATCAGAGTTATTTAAAGTGAAAAGCATTCTCCATGATCTACGTCAAGGAGAATTGACGGTAACTCAATGCTTCAATAATCTTACTCGTTATTGGCAACAATTGGATATGTTTTAAGAGCACATTTAGAGCTGCCCAGATGATGGAATCAGGTATAAACAAATAGTTGAAAAGAAGAGAATATACAAGTTTCTAATTGGATTGAATAAAAATCTTGATGAAGTTCGAGGAAGACTTCTAGGAACCAAACCATTACCAAATCTTCGAGGAGCATTTTCTGAAGTCCACAGAGAGGAGAGTCGAAAGAAGGTAATGATGGGCTCCCAAGTTGCTGTAACAAACCTAGAAAACTCAGCTCTTGTTGTTCGAGGTGCAACTTTCAACAACAATGACAACAGACAAAAGAAAGGGCGACCTTGGTGCGACCATTGTCGAAGATTTGGCCATACCAAGGATACTTGCTGGAAAATCCATGGAAAACCAGCAGATTGGAAGCTTACGTGCTCTATCAACAATAGAGAAAGTCGTGGTAACCATGCCTCTATAGATAAGAATCCTACAACATCTGAGTCCAACCTGTTCAGCAAGGAACAACTAGAACTACTCCAAAAAATGTTTAGCCAATCATCGATAACCCCTTCCACAACAGTTATCAGTACTAGATCTTTGGCACACAAATGTAATATTCTAAGTGCTCTAAATGTTAAAAGAGAGAAACTGAACTCCTGAATTATAGACTCAGGAGCATTAGATCACATGACTGGAGATAAGACAATTTTTTCTACTTATAGTCCTTGTTATGAAAACCTAACAGTCAGGATTGTAGATGGTTCTCTCTCGAAGGCGGTTGGTACAAGTTCTATTAAGATTTCAAATGACCTAACACTCAATTATGTTCTCTTAGTACCAAATTTGGATTGCAATCTATTATCTATTAGTAAACTTACTCGAGATTTCAATTGTGTTACTAAATTTTTTCAAAACATGTGTGAATTTCAGGTCTTGGATTCGGAGAAGACGATTGGCAATGCTAAGATGTGTTCAAGGCTCTATCTTCTCAAGGCTAATAATTCTCCTTAATGACCAATTCATAAAGTCGATTGTTTGGTGTCTAGAAGTCAAAGTCCTGTTTCTGTCAGTCGTTCTAATATTGATAATGCAATAATGTTATGGCATTATAGGTTAAGACATCCAAATTTCTTGTATCTTGCAAAACTTTTTCCTTTATTGTTCAATAATAAAAATCCAAATGATTTCCAATGTGAAATCTGTCAATTCTCAAAGTATGTTCGATATTCTTATCCTAGCTGACCATACAAAGCATCCCAACCCTTTTCAATGATTCATAGCGATGTGTGGGGCCCATCTAGAATCAAAAACATTACTAGGTCTCGCTGGTTTATATCATTTATAGATGATCACATTAGGCTTACATGGGTATTTTTGATGAAAGAAAAATCAGTAGCAGGTTAAATTTTTAGAAACTTTAACACCATGATTAAAACTCAATTCCAAGCACAAATACAAATTGTGAAAACTGACAATGCTAAAAAATACTTCAAATTCATCCTTGCTGATTATTTCTTGAGCCAAGATATAGTGCACCAAAGTTCATGTGTAGATACTATCCAACAAAACAGAGTCACTGAGAGAAAAAATAAACACCTCTTAGATGTTGCTCGATCTCTCATGTTCTTTATAAACGTATAAAAACATTTTTGGGGTGAAGCCATTCTCACTGTAGCCTATCTCATAAATAGAATGCCCTTTCCAGTCCTAAAGTTCCAAACTCCTTGTCAAACTCTGTGTCAATTCTTTCCCCACACTCGACTTCTCACTACTATTTTTCTCAAAGTGTTCGAATGCTCAACCTTTGTTCACATTCATCGCCAACATCAGGGCAAGCTTGATCCTAGAGCACTTAAATGCATTTTTCTTGAGTACTCTCCAAACCAAAAAGGGTATAAATGTTATTCACTAGTCACAACAAGATATTATCACTCCATGGATGTCACATTTTTTGAGCAAACCTTTTTACTCCAAATTTGATATTTAAGGGGAGAACAATACACAAGAATACCAGCTTTGGGATATTATAGAGTCATCTCACATGTCTTCGGCCCTTAGTCCCTACACACGTCTCTAATCCTCAAATGCCACCTAATCATCTACCTAACTCAGAACCTGATCATAACTCAGAACTTGATCTTACTATGCATTCTTCCTCATATATTTTCGAGAACCACCAAACCACCGAGCAACCAAATTCTTTCAATTCTCCTCAGCATCCAAACACTAGTCAACTAAACAATGGGACAAAATTGCTTACCTATTCAAGGAGGAAAAGGAACCGAAAGAAGATAGATCAATTAGCACTTATTGAGCAAATCCAAGAGTCTGATCCAAATCCTGGATTAGATGAAAATCCACCAGGTAACTCTAATCTCGAAACTTTCAATAATGAGTTGACTAATGATAATATTGATTTACCTATTGTAGTGCAGAAAGGTGTGAGATCTTGCACGAAACACTCAAGATACAACTTTATGTCATACCAGGGATTGTCACCAAGATTCAGAACTTTTGTAGTCAACCTTGACAAAACTTAGGTTTCTAACAACATTTAGGAAGCTCTTGAATCACCTAAATAGAAGTCAGCTGTTTGGGAGGAAATTCGTGCACTAAAAAAGAATGGAACATGGGAAATCACAGACTTACCAACCAGTAAACATCTAGTAAGTTGCAAATGAATCTTCACCGTGAAATATAATGAAGATGGGAGTATTAACAGGTTCAAAACAAGACTTGTAGCAAAGGGATTCACTCAATCTTATGGAATCGACTACCAGGAAACATTTGCCCTTGTGGCCAAGCTAAACACAATTCAAGTTCTTTTATTCTTGGCTGCCAACTTAGACTGGCCCTTCATCAACTAGATGTTAAGAATGCATTCCTAAACGGAGATCTTGCTGAGGAGGTCTACATGGAGATTCCTCCTGATTTTGAGACTTATGCTACACACAACAAAGTCTGTAAACTCAGAAGGTCACTATATAGGCTCAAGCAATCCCCAAGAGTCTGGTTTGAGAGATTCACCAAAGTTATCAAGCAGTACGGTTATTCTCAATGTCAAGTAGATCATACCTTATTTGTCAAATACTCTACTGAAGGTAAAATTGCTATCCTTATTGTATACGTTGATGACATCATCCTAACAGGAGATTATGAGGAGGAGATGAATAATCTTAAAGGGCTCCTAGCAAAAGAATTTGAAATCAAGGATCTTGGAAGTCTCAAATACTTCTTAGGTATGGAAGTAGCACGGTCAAAAAATGGAATTTGTGTATCTGAAAGGAAATATGTTCTAAATCTTCTAAAGAAGACTGGGATGCTTAGATGCAAGCCAACAAATACTCCTATAGAATCTACAACCAAGTTGGGAGCTAAAGAAGATAGTGCACCGGTTGACAAAGGCAAATATAAGATATTAGTTGAAAAACTCGTATACTTAACTCACACTCGACCTGATATTGGCTTTTCTGTCAGCATGACAAGTCAATTTATGAATAATTCAAATGAAAAACATATGAAGATAGTCTACCGAATCCTAAAATATTTGAAGCTTACACTAGGTAAATGATTGTTCTTTAAGAAGACACCAAAAAGAGACACTGAAGTATTTAGTGATGCTAATTGGGCTAGTTCAGTAAGTGAACGAAGATCAACCTCTGGATATTGTACCTATGTATGGGGAAATTTAGTCACATGGCAAAGTAAGAAGCAATCAACTGTGTCAAGAAGCAGTGCAGAAGCAGAATTCAGAGCAATGGCCTACAACATCTACGAAGGAATATGGTTAAGAAGACTTCTGAATGAACTAAGGATTTCAATTGAAGAACCTATGAAGATGTTCTGTAACAATCAGTAAGCTATTAGCATTGCTAAGAACCCAGTACACCATGATAGGACAAAACACGTAGAGATTGATCAACATTTTATAAAGGAAAAAATAGAGGAAGGGATAATCAAGATGATCTATCTACCTACTTGCATGCAAACAACTGATATCCTTACCAAAGCTCTATCGAGAAAGACTTTTGATGATCTAAGTTCCAAGTTAGGCTTAATCAACATTTACAGCCCAATTTGAGAGGGAGTGTAGAAAATCAGCAGTCATTATTCAATCCTGATTTCTTGGTGTTTTATTATCTAATAAATCAATTTTTTTATTAGCTAATTAGATTCTTTGATTTTAGGAGATTTGGTTAGCATGTTACCTAATCTCTTTAGTTAACTACTTCCTATTTTATAGGTTTTTGTTTTAATAGAAGTTGATTATATTTGGTAGGTCATATTTTTTTCTCATTAATAGATGATATTTCTCATCTATTTAAGGATTTGTAATCTATGTTTCAGAATAAGTGAAAATTCATTATCTTCCTTCACTTTTCACAACATCAAATAAAATGTACAGACAAAAGCTCCATAAATATTAGAGACGTAAAACCCATTATCTATCTAGCATAAAACAGGAAAAGGACTTCATAAGCAAATCAATAGAGAATAAACCACTTTGAGAAAAAAAAAATTATTAAAAAGAGAAAAGAAGAAATCTTTCCTTTACAAATGAATTCCTGTTTTTCATAGTCAGGGTCCATATTCATCTCACTTTTAACCAAGCACATCTTGAAGTTCTGAGGCTTCAAATCAATTTACTGACTACATGATGAATACCTATATTAAGATACCATTTATAATTACAAACAATTAAGTTACACATAACATGAAAATACCATAACTAATTATAAATGGATTATCCTCATGTACATTGTTTTGTGAGGGAATTTTATCGCGTGGGCACTCTAAGACAAAGTTCCTCATGTTACATCACATGAAAACATCATAATAAATATTAATGCTCAACACTAAATTACAATCCAACCTCTTATAGAAAGTTAAACAAACATAGCTAAAAAAGAGTTTAGGTCACTTAACTATGTAAATCATTAATATATTTTAGTCACTCAATGAGATGACTGGTTGTAAGTTGTGTTGCTTGGACTTTACTGCAGATAACATGCAGCTATTTTCCTATCATTAAATTCATCTGATGGTCAAAATCTTAGAGAAACGACACCTTGATAGGACTAAATGCATTTTGCCAACTTGTTTTAAAGTCTAGAGACTAACAATTATATAAGATTTACCTGAGTGATTGCTTGAAAGCTGCCAAAAGTAATGTTTGGAATGAAATAAGGAATACTTAGTTTTACTTTCTTTGGGAAAGCAGCCAAAAAGTGGCCGACTTCCTGCAAATAACCATCTCATCATTAGAGAGATACACAATAATATAAGAATTTAATTAGTTTGGAACTGTTAAGCAATGCAATACAAAGCATACTATTATTATGATATTCAGATTGAACCAGTGGATGAATACAGAAGAAAACATCTATATGGTACCGTAATCACCCATCAATATTTGAAGTACTATATGAAGTTCAGAAGTGACTTGGTCAATATTGTGTCCATCATAGTACTTCCGTCAAACTACATTGACTTTTGGCACCCAATATGTGTACATTCAAAATAACATAACCTTTGGACCTTAGCTTCTGCCGCTCGCAAATTATGTGGTTTTGGCATGGTATCTAGAATGCTTTAACAAGATCAGAACTAAAGCATGTCAAACCAAACGTGGATAGCATTAGCACAACATAAAACCTTATGATTCATTAGAAGGAACAGATTTTGCCTAAGCGAACAGCATGCTAGATTTACACGATCAAATTGGACACACAGAAATGACTAAATCAACATTTTCCCAACTGCAAGTAACAAAATTTGTTTTATATCTCCAATATTGTCAGATTGTATATAGCATAATAGAGTCGTCTTCTTAGTTTTCATCTGGGACATTGACATCACTAGTTGCTTTCAATACAGTAGCACTAACAAGAGTATATTACAAACAAAGATGATTGTATCAAGACTTTTAGATAAGAACAAATGAAAATAGAGGCAAAAGTAGATAATATTCTGCTCATAGCACAGTTCGTATAATGTTATAGGCAACCAAAAAATATTTCATGAGTTTATTGTAGTAAAACCAAAAAGAAAGAGATGTTGCTTACATGAAATAGTAGAACCCCCAAGAGACCATATGCTAAGGGCAAAGCACTTTCTACAAAAGCGTACAGCAGCTCCATATCTGGCGGTTCAATGGCATCTGGATCTGTAAAGTATTTAACTACATCCGGAGGAAGTCTATTGATCTGTTTAATAAATTTCATGTGATTAATACTACACTCATAAAGAATAAAGAAAAACATGTTCATGAAATGTTGATGATATCAAGAAATACAAAGGAGATAGGAACGGACAGAAATATCTACAATTAGAGCCATGGGATCTTTCAAAATGAATTGGCAATTAGCTAACCTGAGAAGTAATTCCTAACTCCACAGAGAAACCAAAGGTCAAAAGGAATAACAGGAGAGCAATCACATATTGACAAAGAGTTGTTGGCCCAGGTTCAGAGACCTCTTTCCGCAGCAAACTGAAGCTAACACGTGGCGCACCACGCAGATCTGGTCCTTCAGAATTGGGTTCCTCACTCATAAAAAGGTTGTATTTATCACCAGTGACCTCATCCAGTTGACTTTGTAGTTTGGCAAATATATCTTCCCCCTTAAATTTCCAAGAAAAAGAATTCCCTTGCCCAGATCTCCAAATGGCTCTTCTTTGGTCACCCAGAATGTTGAATAACCAAAAAGCTTTTCCTTAATCAGCTTTACATCAGCAGGATCGACTTTTTCAGGCCCAAGAAGCTCCATCAGTTTGAAAGAGTCAACTTGGAAATTATTATAGGCTGGTCCAACAGGAGATATAGTTGGCGGCTGAAGAAGGAAAATAAAAAGACATTATCATTTTCAGTCTTACTTTCTCTTTGCTCATGTCATTAATTAGCATAACTTCTAGTTTTAATATGTACAAAGAACTATCCAGCATTATTCAGTGATAGAAAGTAACAAACTGCAAGACAAATTTGAAAAAATTACCAATCATGGATCAATTTAAACCTGTATATTTACAGAGGCTTTACAAATATTCACAGCAGGAATTCCTTCAATTTTATTTTCAAGCTGAATAACACAAATAACTACAAGAAATTAGTATTTAAAAGGCATGTCCAATCAAAAGGCAAGTAAAAGTTTTCATCCAAAATCAATGGCAAAAATCCAGAAGTGTGATTGAGAAAAAGTGAAATGTTGCTAAAATTATATATAGCTTGCAAACTTATAAAGTAAAATTATGCATCGTCTTATCATCATTCTCACAAGCTAACATTTATACGCACAGAGCTGGATTTAACGTAGAATTGAAAATCTGTAGACCTCGTAAAACCTTGACTATACAACGGCAATGTTTATGTAGAAATGGGGTCAACAACATCTTCATTACATTTATTACCAATTCCATTGGTATATATTAGCAACCAAATAGAAAATTTTCATTTGCGACCTCTAAATTCCAACTTGAAGACTCCAATTCCATATGTTTGAAGTGAGCATAAACATACTGTAACAGACTTGCAATGCTCATTCTTAATTGAGATATTCCTGTTTTTCGTTGCAATAACACATCTAGATCACAATCTAATTATCAACTACACAGAAGGAGGATTACATGGATTAACACGAGACCTATGGACAAGAATAGACCAACGCAACCATTTGTGCTACAAATATGCACAAAGCATGAGCAAAAACTAATTCCCCTTGTCAATTACACATATTCAATCAACAAAATTGGTTCCCAAGTTATGAACTACAACTATAAATTCACTGAAGTCTCACACATTTACACAGTCGCTTTTCGGAAAAAAAAAAACAATAAGCAGTGCTTCCAAAATGCCAGCCAAACGATGCCTTAATGATTTGCATTCTAAGAAGCATTGGAAACAGCATAAATGTATAACGATACCCGAACGAAAATGATTTTCTTCTTCATTTTCTTTTCTTTTTTTTATAAAAAGGTACCGGTGAAGGAACAGAAGTGGGTGTCTTGTCCGAAGTGAATTCATTGTTGATGCTTTTCTTTTCCGCTTCATCAGGCGACGTCGTACGGACACTCGAATCATTCGATATATTATCTTCATTCTTCTTCTCTACATCATTGTCATTTATACCACAAAAACATCTAAACCTATCAAAAATTCGAAAATTCGCTCTCCTATATGAAACTCCTTTGCAAGGAAAACAACAACAACCCTCCTTCTTCCTCAAGCTCTTAAGTTTAAACACTTGAATTCTCTCATTGTTAAGAGGAAGTGAATGGAGCCTGAAATTCACAAAGCTAAAACTACAGGTGGCGAGAGTTCCCATCCAATAAAGAAGACGTAGTTGTAATGGAGGAAAGAAGAAGAATGTTTTAGTTGAACATTTGGGGGACTGAATTTGAAATATTGAATAAGGGAATTTCGCGGGATTTGGGCAGAGAGACGGAGAAGAGGAACAGAGAAATAGAGACCAGAATAAGCGGTCGTTTGGCTGAAACTGCGTAATCTTCTTTCTTTCTATTGCCGGATTTTTTTAAAAAAAATATATATATATATATTTTTAAAATTAAAAAATAAATATATTATTAATTTTAACTTTCCACGTGGAATTGAAGCTTCCATTAAAGTGATCAACTATTGCTTACCCTCAACGCAACACGCAAAATACGCACACACGTGCGAGCATATTAACACTCAACAAAGAAATAAAATTCCAAATCACGCCTTTCCATTTTTCCCTTCATTGCACTCTCTGTAAAGTTTTTTTACAAAACCCGGAGAGGAGGAGTAATGGATGCTTCTTGTCTTCCTCTCTTCCTTTCCCTCTGGTTGTTGATCATTTCACGTGCCCATCACGTGACCCCTCTCAAAGGTACGTCCTCGTTTATCCTGTGTTCTGTCTTTTTATTCATTTTCAGCAATGTTTGGTTGCTGAGGAAATTTGGAATAGGGAACGAAACCTGAATCTATGACCGTTACTTTATCTAGGGTTTCTTTTTCTATCATTTTTTTAGAAAAATTTTTGTCTCCGGTGGGATTTGAGGTAAATGTAGGAGCGAAAAAGGAAATTGAAATATATGATTAATAGTGATTTTCTTTATATTCTCCAAAATTTTGTGTTTGTGAATTTATTATGATTTGTTGTTTGTTTTCCAAGAAAGTGTGGAAGAAAAGGACACGGAACATACGATTATTAGTTAAATCGTTCTTAAAAAAGTTTATTTGGGATATCAGTAATGAAAACCATAAATTCAAGTTGCGTCTTAGATTTTGGTTCTATTAATTTTCTTTGTAGATAAAATAAATAATCATATGATAAGCATTTATTTTTCTACCGATGAATATCTGCCAATGGTGGTAGGATTTAAGGGATATCGGTATATTTAATGTTTTTAGGTGTTTATATAATTCGTGTTGCTTGCCACATGATAGGTGTAAATTACCCTCTTGGCTACTTGTCAGGTGATTTAATGGTTTTGTTTTTTCATGAAACTAAGACTGGCATAATATAGCTGGAACTTAGTTCAAGTCGTTGTGTTATGCCCTATATGTTTTGACGTGATCAGAAAGATTGTAGAGGGGCTTAAAATCCTTGGTCTCTATGCCCCCTTCAGTCTCTACTGTAGCTACTGTTGTGTTTTAGAAATTCTTAAGGTTTATTGATATTTTTGTTTGTTTAATTTTGTTATTATCATAAATTTGCTAGTCTCTGGGGAATAGTAAAGTACAATGTGACGTTTAGATTATGTACTTTTTTTTTAGTGGATTTTGCTTAGTGTGTCTCTTGGGATTTAAAGAATTTTCTTTATTTCTTAATTTTTTGCTTGCACTATGGGGGTTTGTGTTTACATATTTGGAAATACTATTGGCATTTAAAAATTTACAGGTATTGACATAGAGAATCCAGCTGTAGATGTTACCCCACATCCCCTTTCCGAGCAATCCTCAATACATGGTTCCAACGATGTTTTATCATGTGAAAGAGTTCAAGTTTCTGGTTACTCAAGGTTGAAGCTTGGGAATTATGCCAATTCCTACCGAGTGACTTTGGCTCCTTCTGTAGTAATCCCCGAGAGATTATATGGTAAAATTCAGGTTTGCTTTCACCGGTAAGTGACATTTTTGATAAACAAATCTGTCTTTTTTCCTCTCTGCCTCTCTCTCTCAGACAATTTGGGAAACATCCAGAATTAGTAATTGTTGTGGAAAGTTGTGTCTGACTGATACAGTGTTTTCAGGAATGCTTCACTTGGATTATGTAAGTGTGGAAAGGATGAGTGGAAAGCAATCCAGAAGGGGGGCATTTGGAGCGCTGTCATGTCACCATACGAGGATAGATATGTTGACATCAAGTTTGTTGGTGGATTATCTGGTTCTGTTTCAGTTGCAGTTGAGGAAGGTGTGGCACTCTCTTATCTTTCCCTTGGTTACTCTGTTCATGTCCTACAATGTTATTAATAAGGAATTTTATTAATGTATGTCACGTATCTTTGCTGTTTATGCAGATTTTCAGAAATGGCGTCTCCTTTGTCTAGCATCTGGATTTGCTTTACTGTTATTGGCACCAATTGTCAGCAGTTGGGTTCCTTTTTACTACAGCAGTTCAATGGCTATAGGAGTTTTTCTCGTTGTTCTAATTATACTTTTTCAGGTATTTAATTCCTTTCTCATGTGCCTTTCCACCTTTCGTTTTCCTTTACTTTGATTGCTGACTGAAAAGAGTTACTGGACATGAAGTTGTGCATGGTCAGAAAGGAAGTTGGTGTTACAAACAAAGAAACTAGTCCATTGTTGCTAACACTTTTTACCCCCTCCCAATTTTATTTTTTTTGTTGATTGACTAATCTTGCATCAACTTAGTTTATTTTTATCTGAGTTGCTCGATAACACGGTATTTGTTTTTCATTTTAGCTGATGTTGTGTTAATATATGTTTCTCATTTTTGTTTTCAAATTTAAATTTTGTTTTTGATGTAGGGAATGAAACTTTTGCCAACTGGAAGGAAAAATATCTTCTATCTTACTATATATGGTTCAGTGGTGAGTGTGTGTGTGTGTGTGTAACTCTTACCCTTAAGTTTTATTTTTTATTTGTAATGCTTGTGAATCTTACTATTAATTATGTTTTCAGCTTGGTGCTGGATCTTTCCTTTTACATCAATTCTCTGTGCTGGTGAATTCAATTCTTCTCAGTTTTGGGATGAGTGAGGAAATGCACAATCCAGTAAGTCTGTTTTCACCTTACTACAATGCTTAACTGCTTCTTCTGTAGATTCTCCTTGAATTGTTTTTGCTTTTTTTTTTATCATGCAATATGGGTTCTGTTGCTGCTAACTGTATTCTGCTTTTGAAATGTTCATATTTTATTGAGTAATGGTGATTGTTTGACTAATTTATAAAAGTTGTTATGATAGAAATTAGTGCACGGGCACTAGCTTTTGAATTATGCAATTAGCATCAGATGACAATAGGACGTATGACTTGAATGAAAGCCAATTATTTGGAAAACTGATTTAATTGTCTTTGTTTTACTTGAGAGTGTCCATTACCTTGGGTTACACGGACAAAGTACTAGGATGGATGCAATAGGAAGCAAACATTCCATCACACAAATTTTGAAAGTTAGGATATTGTCATGGTAATTCAACATTAATTATCTATTGTTGCTTAGATGATGTATTAGGGAAATATAGTTGCTTTATTAAATACTACACATCTTTTGTACTATTTTTTTTTATGGAAATATAGTTTATTTTTCTTTTTTCTTTCTAAATAAAGCATCTTTAGAAGTTGGGAGAGTAGTCTGAAAAAAAAAAGAGAAACCTTTGAAGCTTCTTGGGACCATGTATTTCTTTCATCTACTTTTGAAAAATATGTGGGACATTTTCAAGGATCTTTTTGAAACTGTAGGGAAAGCTTGGAGACTTTACTTTAGTAGTTTCATGGAATTATGCTACTCCTTTTCACTAATTGTGTACTTGTGAGCACGTTTAAATATCCTTCTTTTCTTTTTTGAATATTTTACTTGCTCCTTCCATTTGAACATAATGTATTAACTACTAGACCTCTATTTTGCTTGCAGGTTGCTTTATTTGTACTAGTAGGAATTGTCCTTACAGGAGCTGCTTTAGGGTACTGGATCGTGAGGAAATTTGTAATTTCAAAAGATGGAACTGTTGACGGCGGTGTAGCTCAATTTGTTAAATGGGCTATGCGTATCATTGCAACCACCTTTATATTCCAGGTGTGCTATTGCATTCGTGTTGGTTGTGATGTTGAACTAGTATATTATTCTACTTGCATGGACTTTTCCAAACTGAGAATTATCTGTGGCTGATGCACAAGTCATGGGTATTTTAATGCTTGTAGAATGCTACGGCTGCATATGATCTCTTCTCTTTCCTTTTTGTTTCCTCTAACATGCACCCACTCCCAAGAACGAACACAAATTAAATAAACCTGTCAAGGGTTGGTGCGAGGATAATTGATCCCTAGACCTCCCACTCCACTGCAATGAGGTTTAACCAACTAAGCTATCCCCTATTGGACAAAGACATCTGCTTGGTTCTACTTGATATGAGCACAAAGAGATTAGGTTGTAATAAATTGCTTTTGTAAACCCTTGAATTTGGATATGCAGTGTTCCACTTTGTGTGTTAAGCATGGCTTGAACTTCACCCTGTCCCAACCTGCCCAAGTTGCATTTCCTGCATGGGAGAACAATGACCTTTCAATAATTGCCCTTGAATTTGCATCCGATGATTTTGGGAGTATTTGAATTGACATTGAATGTTGACCTGAAACCGGACCATAGTTTTGAGATATACTTATGAGAAAGTTAATACTATTTGAGGTTGAATGATGACCTTTCAATTGTTACCCTTGAATGTGCCATGTATGCTAGTCTAGCTTTCTGTAATTTTTGGTGTTGTAGTGCCTTATATTTTCTGGCATGGAATACTTTGTTACACATTCACTCCACACACGCTGTCATTTGGTTTTGGTTTTATAGTTTTACATTTTGTATTACCTTAACATTTCTGGTGTATTCTTTTACAGAGCACCTTGGATGCTCCTTTGGCATTGGGGGCATTGATGTCTTGCTGCACTGTCTGCTCAATCATCACTTCTCCAAAGTGGCTTGGGATTAGATGGCGCAGATCGAGTCAGACAACAATAAAGCATGGTCGTGCCGAGTTTCTTAGTAGATCACCTATAGCTGGATCCAGATGGAAGTCATGGGCTAGCCCTAAGAGTACCAAGAGTTCACCTTCTTGGTCAAACTCTCCTGTTAAAGGTTTTGCTTTAATTTTTGGCTTTTTGGCTTTCTATTTATATGTTGATTGATACTTATTGTCCAGTTTGCTTATTATTGGATGTATTTGAACTTTTCTTTTTATCCTGAAAACACACTAAATTAGATACTTAATAAAGCGAGAGTGTGATCATCATTTTGTTTGAAGAATCAATTACGGTAATATGTTTAGCAAAATGTTCTTAGAAAAACTGAGCATGCACTCACATACAATCATTCATTGTTTATGTCATGTGCATCTATAATTAATTATGCTAATAACCTTTTCGGAGTTCCTTTCTGAATGACTGCAAAAGGTCCCTTCTATTTACTAACAAAGATTTGGGTAATTTTGTACCTTTTTATAAGTGCAATGGTCCAAAATTTCCCCCCTTCTTTACCCTATTTCTGGGTTTCCCCTATTCTGAAAAGCTTCTTATTACCAAGGATTTTTTGCATTGGCATGAATTATCTCTATTAATTATTTCATTGACTTTGTATAGTTCTCACTCCTCAGGATTGTCATTTAATATCAACCTACCTTAACGATGTGTGATTAATTGTGTTTTTTATTGTGACAGGTGTAGTTTCACCATCTTCTGGCAAGGGGATGTTAAATCAAGGAGATTACTACTCAGTCTTCCACAAGACAGGGAAACAAAAGAGGTTCACAAAGCAAGAGTGGCAGGATTTCACCCAGGAATCAACTCGGCAAGCTGTTGCAGAACTGGCTGCATCTCCAGAATTCACAGATTGGATCATGGAGCATGCTGACCGAATTCAACTCCTTCCAAGTGAGAGTTCAGAAGTGGTGGGCAGTGAATCAGATTCTACAGATGACAATGTTGTGGCCAGCAGCAGTGGGTTTAGGTTTTTCAGTTGGTAGTGAATGAATAGTTGTAGAACATGATACTATCACTTTGAAGGCTCTTTTACATTATGTAAATAATGGCAGTAAATTTGCTTAGATTTAGGATTGACTTGAGGTTTTTCCATCACTTAGTTACAACGCTGTGCCACATGGCAATTTTTAAGAAGTTAGCTTAGCAGCCATGTGTTTACATGATTCAAATTTTACTGTTTGTCAACATTTTTTTTTTTTTTTTTACTTTAAGAAAAAGAAAAGAAAGAAAGAGACAAAAGCCAGTGTAATTTTCTACTTGATGTGTAGGTGCTGCACCTGAAAGTATGTAGTTGCATTCTTTGAACAGAATTCATAATTCTGTTAGGTGTCATGTTATTATGCTACATTCTCCATATATTTAATGCTCTAGCTCTCTTATGGAAATTCTACACCAAAAGACCCAAGACTAATTATTAGTATCAAATTTGAGAATTTCTAATATCTGATTTTTTTCTTTTATTTTAAAGAATAATAAAATTTCTAAGATGTATAAATAAGTGCAATAAGAAGATAATGGGGGGTAACAACGAATAGCTCCCTGAATTTCAACAAAATAATAAATATGCAGACACTTTTGTCGTTTTTGACAAATAGGTCCTTGGCGACTGGTATAATAATGATTGTTATGTAGTATAACAATTGACTTATAAACGAGTAACTGAATGACTTATATGTATATAAGATCAAAGAGTATACTTATTTATCATTTACCCAAAAAAAGGGACTTATTTGTTAATCTCCAAAAAAAATAATAATAATAAACAAAGGGGCCTTTTTGCTTTGAAGTTTGAACAACGGATCCGACATCCGACAGACCACCCACCCACCCACATTTACTTTAAGTACAAAGTCCAACTTCTTCCCTTTTCCTTTTCCTTCTTCCGATGATACGTCGTCAGCTCTAAGATTCCTCCTCCACACAATGTACAACGGCTCTCCGTCGCCATCTCCGACGACGACTCCTCTGTCCTCTCCGACGTCGTCTCTCTCCCTTACCCAAACCATCAACGGCTCCCACCATTTCACCATCAAAGGCTATTCCCTCTCCAAGGGCATCGGCATCGGCAAGCACATCGCCAGCGACAATTTCACAGTCGGCGGTTACCAGTGGGCCATCTATTTTTACCCCGACGGTAAAAATCCAGAGGACAATTCTACTTATGTTTCCGTATTTATTGCTCTCGCCAGCGAAGGCACCGATGTTAGGGCGCTGTTTGAGCTCACCCTTGTTGATCAGAGTGGCAAGGGAAAGCATAAGGTTCATTCGCATTTCGATCGGTCGTTAGAGAGTGGTCCCTATACGCTCAAATATCGCGGGAGCATGTGGTGAGTTTGGTTCTAATTTGCTATTTCAGTATATGTTTAGAAATGTTTTGTGAATTTCTGAAATTCGTCAGAAGCTTCCCTGGATATTCTTCATAAGTTATCTTTAGATTTTGTCAAAATTTTGTATTTATCTCTTTGACCTGGCGTTAAACGTGCTGGATGATGACCTTATAGTTGAGTTTTGTTTACTGCTTGTATTGGTATGTTATCGCAAGTATTTGCTTAAAATATGGTGCCCTTTTTGTTCTTTTACGAAGGAATTGTTTTGCTTAGAATTGCCGATTGGTATTTCTTTTGGCAATAGTTTTTATTTGCTGTAGGCTGAACTACTCACTCGCTTTTTTGTTTTCCAGGGGCTACAAGCGTTTTTTTAGACGGGCTTTGCTTGAAACGTCAGATTTTCTCAAGGATGATTGCTTAAAAATTAATTGCACTGTTGGTGTTGTGGTTTCGGCAATAGATTGCTCAAGATTGCACTCCATTCAGGTTCCCGAATCTGATATTGGAGATCATTTTGGTATGTTATTGGAGAATGAAGAGAGTTCAGATATTACTTTTAATGTTGCTGGCGAGAAGTTCCATGCTCACAAGTTGGTGTTAGCTGCTCGGTCTCCTGTATTTGAAAGTGAATTTTTGGATGAAATGGAGAAAGATAATCAGGAAATAGTTGTTACTGATATGGAACCTAAGGTTTTTAAGGTAAGCAACAGTCTTTTGCTTCAAGGCTTATATTTTGAATTATATGGCTTTATATGGCAGTGGAGATGAGTTGTATCGGTTGTGCTTGATTTCCTAATATTTTAATGCGTGTGTGTTGTGCAGGCCTTGTTATATTTCATATACAAAGATACACTTATTGAGGATGAGGAATTCTCTGCATCAAGTTCATCTTGTGTGCCATCTGTATATGATACGTTAGAAGCAAAATTGTTAGCTGCGGCAGAAAAATATGCCTTGCCTAGACTGAGACTAATGTGTGAGTCTGTGCTCTGCAAGGTTATATCAGTGAATTTGGTTGCCCATATTCTGGCGCTGGCTGATCGTCATTCTGCTATGGATCTTAAATCTGTTTGCCTCAAATTTGCTGCTGAAAACCTCGTAGGTATGTCCTATAAGTTTGATCTTATCATTTTGTTTTTTACGTAGGGTGAGGATAATTCTAAATTCTGAACTCCATTTATATAACAATTTGGACAATACTGGTATGTGGTGTACTGAATATGATATAAATGTTTGCCATGGTGGTTTCTGATATTCCATCAATGAATTGCACTTGGGTTTTTCCCCATTTTTTGAATTCCACACACAATTTGCACGCCCATCCCTTCCCCCTCCCCCTTTCTTGCATTGGAGACTTGAATTCTATCTTGGGGTAGTTTGTATTGGTGTCAAGCTTTGAGTGAATCTAAGAGAATAGGACCTGGTGGTTATATTTGCTGGGATAGTAGAGACTGATTTGCATGTCTTTCTTCCTATTTTTTTTCTTGCCTATTGGGGCAAACACTTGTGATATATGAATGAGTATGCAACCATATGTTTCATCCTTGTTTGAGTACCAGTAAAGAGATAACCAATTTTTATGCTAAGAATAGCTAGGATTTGCCAACAAATCATTTTTATGGGTGGTCAGAAGTGAACTTCTGCAAAGACAGAAGGAGACTTGGAATATTCTTAGAATGTCAAATTTTGGTGCTTATAAGAGATACCAAATCGTGAAGAGGTTTAAATTGTGGTGGTACAAGTGTAAATTGGTTTTTTAATTGTTGATGATAGAGGAGACAAGGAATGTAAATAAACTGTGAGGAGATGCAGGTGGTTTGTAGATATGGGGACAAAGATAGAATTACTGTAGTTCAGGAGTTGTCACTGCAATAATGTGTTTCAGAATGTGAATAAACTGCTCTTATCAACAAAATCTGTGTAGATTGTGAGGAAATGCAATTGGTGTTGTAGATTAGGGGGCAGGGTTAAAATTACTTTAATTTTGAAGTTGTTGTTGCAGTACTGTAGAGTACGGCACTTGTGTGTGTTCATGTCCAAAATGGTGGTTGAGCAGAAGGTCTGAGTTTTGAATGAGGCCACACCAAAGTTGTATTGCAAGAGTCAAAGATATCAATAAGTTAAAAATATTAGGAAAAGCAATATGGACAAAAGTCTAAAGGAAGACTGAGGATGAAGTCCATGTGGCATGACTGCACTAATGGAGGTGAGAGGAGGCAGCAACAAGAGCACGAATGTGTTTGGTTCTGAAATGATGTGAGCTTCCTAGTTTTTTTAGTATGCCTACCAAAATCTGTAGGCCAACCAATTGGGAGCTCTAGTTGATATTTGGCAGTTTTCATAAAATTTGGTTCTGTGGCTTGTGATTTTGGTTTGGGTCAGAATTTTTGTGAAGAGAGTTTTCCTCTTGACTGGTGAAATTCTGTAGCAAATTAGGTATTCCTATTTCTTTGTTACTTTGGTAGCTGTATTTTCATTTAAGCCTTTCACCCCTCACTGACATTCCCTTTTTTTTCCCTATATATATACCTCTTGAGACATTGCGGATCAAGGTGTATTGATCAAGATAAAGGTATATTCAAAGCAGTCCTTTTATTCTTGGATTATGTTGGATGAATTATTTTAATTTGGGTTCTGTTACTATTTTGATAATTTGAAAGATTTTCTTTCTTTTTTTTTTTCTTTGGATATGTTGTAACTCATAACACGTCAGAACTATACATAAGGGAATGCAACGCTTTTGCACATGAGGGATGCTACAAATGAGGCACTTAACAGGAATTAAAAAAAAAAACTAGAAATATAATGAACTCGAAGGAACAAGTTTATTATTGGGGCTTTTGTTATTTTGATAATTTGAAGGATTTTTTTTCCTTCCCTTTGGATAAGTTGTATCTCGTATTACATCATAAGTATATGTAAGGGAACACAACTCTTGTGCACATGAAGGGTACTACAACAAAGGCACTTAAAAAAAAACTCTAGAGGTTGAACAAAAGTAAGTTTTTTCAAGGCTAATAGAGTGTTTTCCTTCAAGGTCTGTTCTTCCTCTCATGCTAGGTCACTGCAGTCCCTATATCTTTCCTGTGTGCTACCTTCTCTTACCTTCTTTTCGAGCATGTTTGTTTTTTAATTGGGTTGCCATAATGCGATACATGTGAAATATTGAGTTATGGCCGAAAGTGAATGATTATAGAAAAGGAGATAAAATAAGAATGAAATTATTGGTCAAGTCAAGCTAGCACCAATGAAAGGCAAGTTGAAGTTCACCTTGTGATTTGGACGGATGAATTCATCAGTAGGAAGAAGTGGTTTGAGACACTGTTGGTTGCCATTAATGAGAGCCTGGCAACCATATATAATTTTTTGAATATAGCTCCTTTATTATTGTACATATTTCTATTGCTATAATCATGCTTGCCAGCATGCAACTGACTGATTCTTCTCATATCACTTGGGTGCATGTATATCTCCCCAAGAAATAGTTAGAAGATCCCCAGTCAAAAGAAATGATTAGGAGATCAAAGAAAGTGTTGTTTTTACTTTCTATGAAATAATTCATTCTTTGGCAGAATGTAAAAAAATAAAAATAAAAAATGATTTAGTTTCCATTTCTGATTAAGATTCGCCCAACCTTCCACCAGTTACTTTATTATATGAACTGAAATGACACAAATATTAAAATAGCCATTTCATTTTGAAAAACTTCCTAAGTTTGGCACGAGTGAGGTTGAGGATATCATTTTTAAACAACTGCAGAGCATTCTTTTTATGAAGTGTTTTGCTCTGCAGGAGGTCCTGGCAATATTGAAAACCTTGGAATAAAGATTGGAGCCTAAGGTTTTCATTATTTTGAGGAGATATTTATTTCTGTCACTCGTAACTTCTTGTTTCCACGTTCTCTGATTGTCTTCATTTGACACAGCTGTTATGCGCTCGGACGGTTTTCAATATCTCAAAGAAAACTGCCCGTTGCTGCAGTCAGAGCTACTAAAGACATTGGCAGGATTTGAAGATGAAGCCAGCGGGTGGGGGAAAAGCCAAAGCGTGTGGGCACAGTTCTCTGATGGTGATGGTACAAATGATCGGAGTGTGAGGCAACAAACCTGGGAAAATGGAGGAGAAAGGAGTGGAAGCATGTGGGTGCAACTTGATGGTGGCGACGGCGTTGGTAGTCCTAGGGAAGAAGACT
>JAXCLQ010000006.1:13471940-13482040 GCA_035584115.1 Cedrela odorata | reverse complement strand
TATTCTTAATAAGCACGTCATCAGTTTTCCTTTATTTTCCCCTTGAGAAATTCAATTCAACTAAAACGAAGAAATAGCGAGAGAAAGTAAAGGGGTTTTCTTGCCTGTCCGGTCTTCACTCTGTAATCTATGTCCGCTTCCCTGTTTGAAACCGAGCCCGTGCACCAAGATCTATTTATTTGTTCATAGGGGGATGCGGGCAAGTTTTTCTAATTTTTATTTTGGATAACGCAGTATAGGGATATTTCCAAATTATAAACAAGAAAAAGAAAAAGAAAAAACCGTCTTGTAGATTACCATTTGTGGTGTATTTTAGTTACAAATATTGAACTTCTTTTATGGGTTTTCTTATTGATTCTCAAAAAGATGGTGGTAATGGTGGGTTTGGAGTGTTGGGTGGTTGTGTGAGGACTTTGGTGAGGAGGAAACAGGTGGATTCTGTCCGTGTTAGGACTGAGGGGCACCATCAATTGGCTAAGGATTTGAGTGTTCCTCACCTTGTTGCAATTGGTAACTCAGTTTATCATAAACTTGATATGGGTTTCTACGTTTTTCTTTGTTTTATTTTTCTTTGATTTTGGATTTTTTTTTTTTTATGGTTGTTGGGTTTGGGTGATTTGAACTTTTTTTTTTCTTTCTTAAATGGCAAAGTTTGTGTTTTTGGAGTTTGGACTATTTGCTTATATCATGTGATGAGTTCTGCTTATTTTCTTTTGGTTGGTTTATTCTCAAAATTTTCTGTTTCGGTTGCAGTTCATATCATATGTTCATTTTCGTGGAGAAAATATTTATATATATTTTACGGTCTTCAAGTTGTAACATATGCGGCCTGGTCTTTGAGCACTCTGCTTCTATTATAGCTTTTGCTGTTTCAAAGTATTTAGTGCCTATGTTGTAGCTAGGTGGTTGATTCATTTTAATTTCATCCATTTAGGTGGTAATTTAGATTTCTCTTCCTTGCGATTTTTATTGCTAGAGCTTACTGTTGAATTCTTGTGCTAACTCTGATTAGGTGTTGGCTCAACAATCGGGGCTGGAGTTTATATTCTAGTTGGAACGGTTGCTAGAGAACATTCTGGACCGGCACTCGCCCTTTCCTTTCTTATAGCTGGAATAGCTGCTGCTTTTTCAGCCTTTTGCTATGCTGAGCTTGCAAGTCGTTGCCCATCTGCTGGGAGTGCTTATCATTATTCATACATATGTGTTGGAGAAGGGTAAATTCTTATTGCCTTTTATTGGTATAACTTCTACGGTTTGGAGATATAGTCTAGTTTCTTGATTCATATAATTGCATCCTGTTCCTGAAGTGGGACAAACTAGCAATCATCTGGGTCATAGTGATCATTTTTAATGTTTAGGTCTACTAAATTGATTAGCCTAGATGATGTTCTTTCAACCTTCAAAATAGCTTTGATATATCTGAAGTTTTTGAATATTCAATGTAATTTGACAGTGTTGCGTGGCTGATTGGCTGGGCTCTAATACTTGAGTACACTATTGGTGGTGCTGCTGTTGCTCGTGGCATATCACCTAATCTGGTCTGGTGAATTTTATCAGAATATTTTTTTGACAACTAATCACTTGTATATTGGTTTGGATTTATGTATTTTGTGAGCGACGTCGCCAATTGATATTGAACTTGTTGCCAATGTAAAGGGAAATCTTAGTAATTCTTCCAAAATGCCAAGCAAGCTTTGAGAAGCAATATATGTGTAAGAATTGTGGAAATTACTGTGAAGTAGGACATACATAGTAATGACTCTTATTAGACAACGGTCTTGTTTTTACATTTTTTAGGTTCTTGATAATTGACTGTTTTTTAAGTAACCCGCTCTATAGGTTTTACTTTGAAATTTTATCATGTTTGACTCTTATTTAGGTACTTTTAGTGAATGTATGTGAGCTTTTTCCCCCTAAATTTACTTAAAGTAGTAATTGTATTTTTTGTTTTATTTAACTTGGAAATTCGATTTGAAGGCTGGGACAGGCTACTGCTATATCATACGTTTCTGTTCTTATTTTGTTATCATTAATGCCTATAGGCTATGCTTTTTGGAGGTGCTGATAGTCTGCCTGTGTTTTTGGCTCGTCACCATATTCCTGGGCTTGATGTCGTAGTTGACCCTTGTGCTGCAATTCTAGTATTTATTGTCACTGGGCTCTTGTGTGGTGGTATCAAGGAGGTATCCTTTTCTTCCTTTCATTTCTATGTTTATTTCTTTTATCAAGCAATTTTTCTTTTTGGGTATGGTTGGTTTCATTTTATTTAATGATGAAAACTCTAATGCAGAGTACTGTAGCACAAGCCATTGTTACCACTGCCAATGTATGTGCCATGCTTTTTGTCATAATAGCTGGTAGTTATCTTGGATTCAAGACTGGATGGACTGGATATAAACTTCCTACAGGGTAATGGGCATCTCCTCTTCTATATTAACGGTGATAAGATGATTTTATTTATTTGTAAATTTAACTGGTTATTGTTGATTTGATAGCTATTTTCCCTTTGGAGTCAATGAAATGCTTGCTGGGTCTGCAACAGTCTTTTTTGCATACATTGGTTTTGATGCAGTTGCCAGCACTGCCGAGGAGGTAAATATGCAGTTTTACCCCTTCACCCTACGCTGTATCTTTCTGTGCTAGTTTGCAGTTATTTTAGTAGGAATGTCTCGATGGTTTTTAGATGTTAACTTCCACATTTTAATTATTCTGTCAGGTGAAAAACCCTCAGCGAGATTTGCCGTTGGGAATAGGAACTGCGCTGTCTATTTGTTGTGCATTATACATGCTGGTGTCCAGTGTCATTGTTGGTCTGGTGCCATATTATGAAATGGATCCTGACACTCCAATCTCCTCTGCTTTTGCAAGCCGTGGGATGCATTGGGCTTCGTGAGTCTATAATTCTAATTGAAACCCATAATGCTTTATATTTTTTTCTGTAAAGAAATTAATATTATCATTATTGCTATATTTTGGGGTTGCAGGTATGTAATAACTATTGGAGCTGTTGCTGCACTCTGCTCAACATTAATGGGTTCAATTCTTCCTCAGGTAAATAATGGAATGCATAAGGTTTTCTTCTAGGGAAGCACAATTGTTTTATTTACTTATGCCCCATGAAGCTTTTAATGAGATGATACTGCAATGTTCATGATCCACATCCCTGATTACTTTGAGCCTTTTGGAAATGGTCCAGGATGATTTGGATTTAAATTGGAAGGTCATTTGGTGCTTGATATGGATGCAACATTAGGTGTTTTGGTTTATCCACTTTCAAAATAATGTTGTCCTATTTCTATGAATATGATGTCAGCATGCATAGGACCAGACAACTTTTACTGGACTGCTACTTTATGATTTGCTGATGCGGAAATGTTTTTATTGAGAAGATATAACTCAAATAGTTTTATTGTTGAACATACTATCATCCTTTTTTCCTCTAATAATTTATATGGTTTATAGATCCACCCACTATTATCTGAGCTTCGTTCTGTGTGTATATAAACCCAATATTTTTGCTGCTTTTATCCCTGAATGTAATATTTGATTTATATGTTATTAACCTGGATGTACTCCCATCTTTCATCATGTCTTTCTCAGCCTCGAATTTTGATGGCAATGGCTAGAGATGGACTGCTGCCGCCATTCTTTTCACAAGTTAATAAACATACTCAAGTTCCAGTCAAGGGTACTATTGTGACCGGTGTCGTTGCAGCAGCCTTGGCATTTTTTATGGATGTCTCACAGTTGGCTGGAATGGTGAGTTTTCAGTTGCAAAGCTGGATTTCTCAATGTTATTTTGTGGTCAGTTTTTTTTTTTAATGTATTAGGGTGGTTGGTTGCCCAGTATTAGCTAAATTTTTGATCAAAAGTCACTTATATGGATGTATCTCTGAAGTGCTAGCCAGACTTTCTCATATTTAATACCATTGTTTATTCTGATAACAATCATTCATAGTTGTTTGAGAATTACTGTTGTTATCTGGTTTTTGAGTAGAATTTCTATCTGAAAGGCTTTTCTTATTAGTTGGGTCTCTATGCTTGGGTTTTTCTTTCCGCCACAAAAAAGTATTTTATTTTTCTGTTTTTTTTTTTTTTTTTGGCTGGCTGGATTTCTGGGTCCTGAGCAGGCAGGCAGTTGAATTATATGGTCATCAGTATTATGCAGTCAGTTGAATTTATATGGATTCTAATTCTTGATGATTCCTTTCCGTGAGCAGGTCAGTGTGGGAACACTTCTTGCTTTTACTATGGTGGCAATTTCTGTATTGATTCTCAGATATGTCCCACCAGATGAGGTGCCTATTCCATCATCACTCCAGTCGTCAATTGATTCTGTATCATTGCTTTATAGTCAGAGTTCTCTATCTATTAGTGGGAAAAACCTTGCTGTCGATGTTGGCACTTCTGAAGATAGTACGCTGCCTTTACTTGGCTTAAAGAATGAAGCAGTTGGTTATCCTCCTGTAAAACTAGTTCAAGGTATTGTATGACTTTTGCATACGGCCTTGTGGACCTTTAAAATAAGTACTTTATGCTAACTTTGAAATATTCTGGTGCAATTTATTAGTGGTTGATCAATAGCTTCTCTGATTGGTGCCTGAAATTCGCTGTGTGGTATTTTCCTAATTTCATAAGCAAAAATATTGTTAACTTGCCATGTGCAATTATTGTTGAAATGATAATGAAAGGGAGTATAAAATGCTGCATTTTCTGATGTATATGATGTGCTGTTGGAGTGTGTTTTAACTATGATCCTTTTTCCTCGTATCATATTTAAATTTTTAGGATTGAGTTGGACTCTTGGAAATATTACACTCTAGATTCCCTGTGAACATTTATTCCTTTTGCCCTGCCTTTTGTTTTCTAGGTTCTGCTTAAGTGTTTAATTCTGTTTTATATGATGATTATTGCAGACATTTTCAATGAAGAGAACAGGCGAAAAATTGCTGGATGGACTATACTGTTCACATGTATAGGGCTGTTTGTTCTTACATATGCAGCTTCAGATTTGGGCCTTCCAAGGTATGCTGATCTTGAGTGCCTTTATCAAGCTGGTTTTATAGTGACGGATCTCTACTTGTGTGCTTATATACACCCCAATGCTGTCTCCATGTTTAGCTAAAGATAAGAGTTAAAAGGGAAATAATTTTTTATATATGCATTTTAAAGGATTTTGTTTATGAACAACTACAATCTAAAGCTACAGAAGAAGTGAGCTTGGAAAATTTTTTGTCATGCAGGATAGATTCTACTACTAGATATAAATCAGAGAGGAGAGAGCAATATGTTCTTATTGCAGAAAAGTTAATGCCTTGACATATTGGTTGACTGAACTAAACCTCTAGTACTGTACTTAAGATTTGAGGAAAATTTTGGTGGTCCACCATTTTGTGCTACCATGCGTGAGACAATTTCTTTAAATATTTTCTGTCGTCCCTTGTTGACCTTTTTTTGTTAAAGCAGTTTGAGAGTGCAGTATTTTCCTTATTTCTTTACATATTTCTTCTTCCAGGCTTTTTCGGTTCACTTTGTGTGGAGTTGGTGGAGCTCTTCTTCTGTTTGGTCTGATTGTGCTAACCTGTATAGATCAAGATGAGGCAAGACATAGGTTCGGGCATGCAGGAGGTATGTAATTTACTAACAAATGTATAGTTATGCACTCGATAAATTTTGTTTAATTTGACTGGAAAACTAACTTGTGTCTCACACGTTCACCGGTTATAGCCTAGAAGGGTGAATACATGCTTAGGGTATGTTAGGGATTGGGGTACTGCAACTTCTAATCCGCAAATACAGTAGTATAAAATCACTAAATGTAGTGGGAGGTGAATGGTAAATATTAGCTACCAAGTAAAAGTGGTGTGTACTAGACACTGTTGCTGTGCTGCCAAAGTTAAAAGCACATTAGTTCCAAATATACTCTTTGTTATCTAGAACTCTAGAAGCCACCCAAGGCTGTTCATAAAGAATCTCTTTTTCAACTATTTTAGAATGATTCGAATTCCTGAACTGATAATCTCTTATCACCATGATTTTTCAACAATATTGTTGCAATCTTTTATGTTTCATAGATTAAGTTGTTCTGGCACTTTGGACTTGTATTTGCTCCTAAAACACGTCACATCATTTGTGGGCTTTATTTGTGCTCCAATACATGAACCACTCGATTAAACTAATACTATGGATTTGTGTTTCTATAATCTATATTACTGAGCATACATGTGGTTTATCCACATGCATGTAGGGTCGTTGTCCGTGCTCGTAAGTTGAATTGGGTGAGAATTTGTCTTCATGTATGGTTAATTTACGTCATGGAATATTGTTATCTTTTCAGGTTTCTTATGCCCATTTGTTCCACTCCTACCTATTGCTTGCATTCTTATCAATGTCTACCTACTGATTAATCTGGGGTGAGTATCCAGTAAATCAATATGACGTTTTCGCATTCTTATTGTCCAACTATTGCTTCGCATTTTTCTAAATCCTATTCAATTTTCTTCTTGTATGATGTCTTCTGTCAACTTCCAGAGCTGCCACCTGGGCCCGTGTTTCAGTATGGCTCTTCCTTGGAATTCTTGTTTACGTATTCTATGGCCGCAAACACAGCTCTCTGCTGGATGCAGTCTATGTGCCTGCTGCTCATGTTGATGAAATTTACCGCAGTTCTGGAGATTCTTTGGCTTAGTCTTGTTAAGAAGCTCCTAAGCTACACTAGGTTTAGTTATACCGAAGAATCTCTTTGTTGTATGCTTGAAATTTACCCTCACAATCACAAATACTTCATATTTGTAATATTATTGTGGCCAGGCTGATGACTTGAATTCAATCTCATGTTTGTATAGTTCTATTTATTTCTATTGCTTGATGGCTTGGGACTGGGAAACAGTGTATATAATTTACCAATTCAATGATACATTTCTCTCCGGTGGTTCTCCAACTCTCTCAACTATCCTTTCCTGGGATTTTCTATTCTTCTCCGATTGTGGGGTTTCATATCATATTGATGGCAAATTTGATTCAACAAAAGCACTTAATTGGGTGAAACAGACGAGAGAAATTGGATAATTATATACTTTTTCCCCAACAAAAAGAAAGAAATAATAATAAAAAGACCGACAAGGCAAAATGGAGAGAAAATCACTTGGATAATGATTTAACAAACATATTAGCCTACTAAAGCTAGTCATTTCCTATGGATGTTTGGGACTAATGGCTTCTAATTAGGAATGAAATCACTAACAATGTTAAGTATAAGTGAGTGTATGGTTAACAAATATTAGTCTCAAGTAATGGTAGGTTGTGCTCTCACTTGGTCTCACTAACAATGTTAACCAAACACTATCAATTGTTGTGCTTTCAAAATTAAACAGAATGACAATAGTTACAAATATTACCTTGAATACGGAGTGGATGTCAATTTTCACCCAGCCAAAAATATAAATGGTTATTTACCAACTACCAAAATTCAGCTTCTTCAATCTGTAATTTGGAACTGCCTTCCAGGAACCAAAAAACAATTCTTTGGTATTATATATCACATATTCTTCGGAATATTACAAATATATTACATGGATGAGTTGATAAACAAAATCAATCTGGGAAGAAAATTGCACCAAGCACAAATATTAAAACAAAAGCTAACAATATCTTTCCAATGTACAGAAAACTGATTCCCTGCTGTAATTTCAGCTAAGCACACAAAAATTCAGTTAAAAAAATATTACCAATATGACAAAAAAATCAGATGCATTAAAAAGCACATCAATGACAGCAGGGAAAAATAAAAAGCAGCAGAGCTGTGCAAGGAAGAAAATATCAAACATATTGCCAATATGATGTGAAAAATCACATGTATTGTTTTCTCAAATGCTGAAACCAAGCATTTTCCTAAAGCTAGGGTACTGTGCCAAAATTTGAACCATCAGTAAAGAAGCCGACAAATGGTTACTAAAAGTGGAGTCCTCTGAAATGACACCATTGGTTGTGCATGTTTCAGATTGTGTACTCATGACATAAACAAAAGGAAAAGGAATTGAACATAGAAGCCACAGGTAGGTAAAATTGAGAAAAAACTACATGATGTTTTACTTAGCCCAATTGGGCCAGCGAGCTGCTTAATTTTACTACGGGTGCTAAGAAGACGAGGAAAACCAAATTTCACAGGCATTGAGGCTATGAAAAAAGAAGGATTGGATCTTGATTTAAAACATGCAGCTGCATACACACTTTTTTTTTTTCCCTTGATGCACATTCTACTCACTTAAATGAAAACAAAAAGAATTAACCGTAGCCAACTGAGATAGAGATTTACTATATTGAGTTCAACATTCTTCTCATAAAGGTAAAATTCCACTTACAATATTTTGATTTCATGTAATGTATTCATTAGTCTTGTAATTTATTCATTAATCCTAGCACCAAGGTCAGAGCACTACAAGTGAGAGATACCACATCGACAGAAACTAAGCATATAAAATTAAATATCAAATTTCAACTAACACGGATGTAAGACAACTTATCATAGCATGGACTAGAGTCAAGAGTTTGACTTGCAAGACAGTCGAAAGGACTACTACATGATAACCATTTTTTTTGGTCATCAATTAGAACTTAAGAGGGGGATAAATAAAATTCCATGGTTACGTATTCTTAGTGACATGAGGAGGATTTAACGCATTCAGAGTGCTTCACAGTAAAACAATTAAAACTTTTGAGGATGGGAAACTGAGTTTATATGTGCGTTGACCTAGTGAATTTGTATGTTTTAACAAAAATTCACTGACTCACAATAAGTTTGTAATACAAGATTTTGTTCTATTTGTTTTATAATCTTAACTATCACCTTTCAACTTTGAATCTCTAAACACATAATTTAGCAAAATTGACTCGCATTTACTAGTCAATAAGAAAGATATGATGTAATCACCAGCAACGGCAAAATATACAAAATATAGTTACTCACAGCTTCGAGGCTAGGACACGCTATATATCATAATATATCAACACTTGATTTGCATTACATGGTCCAATAACTTGTGTATTTATTTATAATTAATCTCACATAAAGTTTTGAAGTAGTGAAATTCCGAGATCCGATCATTTTGAGTCGAAAGAGCCTATTTTAAACTTCATATAAAAAGTTCATTACAGAAGTTTTGGGTTTCTACAAAAATTCTGAAATATCAAATACAAAACAAGTATTCATACCTCTACACCAGGTATCCACTCTGGAATCGATGGAACCCTTTCTCCTTTCCCAAAACCTTCTTCAAGAAAGATACAAAATCAGTCTAAGCAAACTTAAACTGATCGTACAACACGCTAAACCCACAGCAATATAATACAATTCAAACTGGAAAACTAAACTCTACCAGCATAATCTACTTCAGTAACTGTTTGCAGCTTCCAACCATTGCCATAATCCACAAGAACCGCATCATGGCCAAAACTGATGGGTTTCTCCCATTCTTTAACTGCTTCAATATGCAAAGCAAGAGGGCTCGCTATATCCAACTTTCTATTTATTAAATTCACTGCAAAACCCTCCTTTGTTCCTGCCGCATAGCGGGTTTTTCTAGCGGAACTTTTGCATGTAACCTCCAAACACTGGTTAATATAATAAATTGAACTCAGCATGCAATCAATATTTTTTTTAAAAAAATAGAATAAAATATAAAATCCCATTAGCTATATTTATACTACTAATTAATGTACATTGCATATCGTTTGTATGAAGATTCAATTAGAACAAAATAGACCCATCAAAAAACTTAAATAAGCTTCAATGAAGTTTTCACTTTTAACAAACAACAACCATACATGGGTTTGACGAAGCAGCACCAACAGAAAATTTCGTTCTTTTTTTTTTTTTTTTTTTATCGATTAGCAACAAAATACAAGCAATTACATACAAATATAAAAAGAAAGAGATGGAATTACAGATGGAGGCGGCGGAAGATTGACTTTTGACGACTCTTCGTCCGCCATTAGAGAAAAGCCAGAAATAATGTTATGAGTTCAATTTTTTTATTTCCATTTTGTTCTACAATAATTTGTTCATTTTGCTTCCCACCGAGTTTTATTGGACTTGACCTTGT
>JAXCLQ010000006.1:13447514-13466410 GCA_035584115.1 Cedrela odorata | reverse complement strand
CTAACATATTCATTATCTCTATTGGCTTGGTTCCATAGAATTGATACGCAAGTGCAACTAAAGAAAAAGTATGATATTATGTTTGACTTTTACTAATAGGAGCAACACTATCAGAACAGAAAAAAGTAAAAATAAAAATAAAAATAAAAATCATGCCAGAAATCAGAAAAATCAAAATTAACTAGGAGTTATACAAGTTATAGGACTGTAGAATATCCAACTCTAGCAATATCCTTCATATCTAGAACATCACCTCTCTTTGCCTAACATTTTCTTCTAGATGACGGCAATCTCACTATTTGATAAAAACAAGAGGTTAAAGAAACAGTGCAACAGGAAGAGAATTTTGCAATCATCTAGAACATCAACACTAGACTAAACGGCCATCACTCAATATAACATTATTTTTGTTCTAAAGATCTTCACAATATCCCAACAAAGATATCTTTGAAAAGAAAAACTCTTACCAGATTGCTAATACCAGCAAGCCAAATAATAAAGATTTAAGAATTAATTAAGTCATTCTACAATCATTCAGTCAATATTCAAAGACATACAGGTGTTTTTGATACATTTTGGTTCTCCAAACAGAATTTGAGCAGTATCATACCATCAGAACTATATTGATGGTACCAAAACATTATATTAAGAGAAGAATTCTATTGAAACAGATTATCCCCAAATAAACATGAATTTGCAGAAATGGTATCTAGAACAGGCATGTGTTATGTAGATTATTTGCTATGAATACTATTGATGATTCTGTTTTAAGATTAAAGCACATTCAAACTTATGAACTTTATGCATCCCACATATGATGGTTACACTCAGGTTGCATGGGCACTAATCAGAAATGAACAGAGTATCTGCACCAATATTTGTTAATGCGTCATGTTCTTCAGTCAATAAAATGTTTTTGTTAATTTCAACATGTTATAAGCCACCATGATAAGCACACCGGATTTAACTAATCTGGAAGCATATACCTGTTATCTTGTACTGCAGAGGCAAATTATAAAAGTAAATGCTTAATTATATCAAAGCAGCAGCAGATGAACACTGGTGAAGTGGTTGCTGAGAGAATAGGAATTGGAAAAAGAAAAGAAAAAATAAAAGTGAATCCAAAGGGACAATTGAACTTACGGATTGTTCCAATCAGTAGTATCCTCACCGACAAGATGGGTCCATTTAGTCCTCCCGCTACGACCAAAGTGCTTGACTTGCATGACCTTAGGCAATATGGTCTTGTCCATCTTATCCTCTCCAGTTGGGGCAGAGAAATCACGTTGGTAAATCTGGTCTGCTCCAACAGTTGCAGCATGGTCATTGGAATCTGATTGAAAGAAAGCACCCTTGTGGTAATATTTCTGCATAAACCTCCACTTCTGCTTTGGTGGTGGAGCTGGTTTGGGATTCCTCCTCTCCCACTCCCTTCTCTCTTCCTCTGTCATGTTTCTCACCTTCTCAATCTCTTCCCTCTCCTTCAACATTGCCTCCCTGGCCTCTCGTTCCCTCTTGATCCTTGCAATCTCTCTCACCTTCCAGGCCTCATATTCCTCCGCCTCATTAATTTCATCATCAGTATCCACATCAGCAATATTAGCCTCCATTTCCATATTCTTCTGAATTTCTTCGTCTTTGCGGACCTCCTCAACCAGTATCTGCTTCGTCTCCACCTTCCTCTCCTCCAATTTCCTCTTGGCCAATTCCTCGAGGGCCCGTTCTTCAGCCTCAAGCCGCTCACGCTCAGCTATGGTATCTCTCTCCGACTTTGGCACAAATACAGGCTTCAACATTGCAATACCCATTTGTTCTTCTTCTGAGTCAGTCTCATACTCAGATTCCTCTTCCTCTTCTTCTTCAACTGCCTCCTCCTCTTCTTCTGGAAGAAATGCCACTTCTTCTTGCTCCCTCTGAAGCAACTTCTCTCTAATCCTTCTCCTCCTCTCCTCCAATGCTTCCTCATCCTCTTCCTCCATATCCAATCCTTCTTGCCTCTTGTTTTCCTCTTCCTCTGTGGAAACAATCTCAGCTTGTCGAATGCGTCTATGATCAGCTCTAATCTCGTCACGATTATCTATCTTACTCTCAGCCAAACGGCGTAGCCTAGGATCATCCTTCCTGTCAATATCTGAACCTTCTTGACTTGGGAAAGCTTTCTCAAGGGTAGCTGCCCTAGCCATCCTAATATCATTATCTTCATCAATATCATCTGCCCACTCGGGTGCTTTACCAGGCCAATACCTTTTTACCTTTGTTTGCCCAATTTTTCCTCTAAGCTTATCCCTAATAGCAATTATAGTATCACTAACACCCGCTGTGACCGACATTGTAGCAAACAGTACAAACCCTGGGGAAGGAAAAACCTCAAGGAAAAAGGAACAAAAGCGCTTCAAAAAACACCCTGGTCTCCCCTTTCAAATCTGTTGAGGTAAAAACTTGATAAGAGAAATCTCCACGTTTAGAGGATTTTTCTAAACACCCTGAAACAAAAATAAATAAATAAATAAATAAAATTGATACATAGATGGAATCTAGTCAAATCTTATGCCAATGCAAATAACTAACACATTGCAAAAACCACATACTAAATGTTATCATCTGCAATCACAACAGTCAGAACAAGTTCATAAACAACCGCATACCCATACATGTAAATTAGTAGAAAAAGACCCAGCAAAGTGAAACAAGCTCATCCACAACAGTGCACAAAACAGAAACTTCATGTACAAAAGTTCGATCTTGCGTATACATAATTTCAATCAAATCATTCAACAGAAATCAATCATCCATTCAAGGAAAGAGAAAAAGGAAAAAAATAATCTAACTATTCACTGCTAACCATTGGATGAAGTGTACCCCTAAACTTTTCCTTGATTTCTAAAAAGCAAACAGTAATTTAGAGGAGAAAAAATCCGAAACCTAAATTTCATAGCTGCGACCCAACAATTAGAAGAAGGCAAAAAAGAAACTACGCCCATAACAGCACACTAAACACGAAACCATATATATTGTGAGAGACAAATATTTGAGAACAAAAAAATATTTGTCTATTAGGATAAGATAAATTAAAAGAATAAATTACCATTAAAAAAAGCAAAAATGAAAGAATTTCACAGCGACGTTAACCCTATTGAACGATAATTCATACTACTGAACAATAAGCAATTTTGAAGCGAAAATCGAAAATAAATTGAGATTGTATAAAGTAAATTGAACAATAATTAATTTAAAATATACATAATTACCTTAAATTAGGGTTAGGCTGAACTTCGGAAGGGAGAGAGGACAGTGACAAATTTGGAACAAATCAGAGGTGATTCGGGGAAAATTGTCAAAATCATCATTTTCCTGTTTTACCACGTCATCAATTTCATAATTTTTGGACAAAATTATTATTCCCGCATGTACGCTAACACATGCTAGCAGCCATTTTGTTATTATTATTTTATTTTTCTTCTTTTACAATTTCATTCTTCCCAAAAATTTAGTATCATTATTCAACCATTTTCCAAATTTATTGGTGTAAATTGATTGTAAAAACTTGAGCATATTCCAACAAATTGAAAAAAATTATGAAAAGAAATAAGTAAGTTATTGTGCATATTTTAAATATTCCTTATTTTTGTTTAATTTTACGAATCATATTGTGTATATTTTTTCTTATTTATGTTTAATTTCACGGATCAATAAATATACATTGATAATAAGATAATTTTGACTACATATTAAATTAATTTGTTAAGATTTGGCTGTGAAAAACACCGTAAATCCCCAGTCTACGACTCTGCAGATCGTTTTTGAGCCCCTTATTTTTAAATTAAATTTATTAATCCCTCCAACTTTACATTTTATTAACTTTATTTTAATAAATAAAATTATTAATTGTTAAATTAAAAACTAATTTGTTTTTATTTTTTTAATTTAATTTATTAATCCTTCCACCTTTGCATTTTATTAATTTTAGTTTAATAAATAAAATTATTAATTGTTAAATTGAAAACTAATTTGTTTTAAAAAATTTAAAATTTTAAAAATTAATTTATTAATCCCTCAATCCCTCTACATTTGCATTTTATTAATTTTAGTTTAATAAATAAAATTATTAATTGTTAAATTGAAAACTAATTTGTTTTAAAAAATTTAAAATTTTAAAAATTAATTTATTAATCCCTCAATCCCTCTACATTTGCATTTTTTAATTTTAGTTTAATAAATAAAATTATTAATTGTTAATTTGAAAACTTTTTTGAGTAATTTTTATATTATTTTTTTCATACAACTTCGTATTTATGTTAATATAACTATGTTTATTAATGTGCAAATAAAATAAATTTTGTAAATTTAATTTCAATAATGATATCTTATATGCATTTTGTTTTTCTTTCACAGGTATAGCTGATTAGTTTTTTATGGTAATTATTAAATATGGAGAATCGTGGCGAACATCTTTAGATAGTGTCAAGGAATACATTGGTACGGATGTATAACTTTTAATCATATCAAAGAATATAAATTATCAACAATTATTACACCTAATACAAGAGTGATTCGACATAGATCTGGCAGAATTCAATGTTAATATCAAAATGGGTTACAAATACATCTTTAGAGGGTCTATTGTGTATGTGGCTATAAAAATGAATCTGATGTATTTGCTTTTGTAAACAGCATAACGATTGCACAATCTCAAATATTCAGTCCATTGTATATCACCACGGAGCTCGTAGTTGTTTTAGACCATAAAGTTACTTGCACTTCTCCTTTGCAGCCTGAAATTTTAGTGGTCTAAGGACAACCATTTGTTTCTTCTTGGAGGAGCAATCAAATAAGTCATGTTAAACATTATCTTTCTACAGAACATGTCCCTTCACATCCCGCTATTCATGGAGGATACTCCTTGTATTGATACAATGAGGACTCGACAAATGATTATATTGATAGTCAACCTTGTATGCAAGGCATCAACATACATGATATTCCTGATGATACAATGAGTACCTTTAGTAGAAATTATTGTGATGACGATACTAATGCAATAGCTCCTGTGGCTGCTCGATCGAGGCAAAAAAGTAGTTCAATGAGATGTCAAGATAAAATACCAAGGCCAATCAAATTATCTTTATTATTTGCCACCAATGTCACCAATATTTTCTAAGTCGCAGGATGAATTTTCTAGTTCTAATTCTAGTGACACTTATGTGTGTCAGATTTTTAGTTCTAAAAAAGATTTACGACATGTATTAGGTGTAATGACATTGAAGAAGCATTTTTAGTTTAAGGTTGTCAGGCACACAATAAACCTTTTTCGAGGCAAAGTATGCAGTTGATAGATGTAAATGGTGAATTCGAGTTACTAACACAAACGAAAATAATGAATATTGGTGTGTTAAACGAATTGACACAATTCATTGCTGTCGGAGTGACCAACTACAACAGGGGGCACCGTCAAACAAATAGTAGTTTTATCGATGAACATGTGATGAGAAATTTTCAAGACCCAAGCAAAATTTACACCCAATTAAACATTGGAGATGACATATACCAAGAGTTTAAAGTATTTGTATCCTATCGAAAGGCATGGCTAGTTAGGAAATAAGCACGAAGATTGGCATACGGTGATTCAACTAAATCTTTTCAATTACTGCCATAGTTTTGTCATGTGTTAAAAGGTAAAAGCCCGGGCACAATAACTCATATACAAACAATGCATCCTGAAAGTGGTTCTTGATCAAGCTACAAGATGCACTTAGCCTAGTTGAGGATTTGGTATTTGTATTGGACCAAAATGACAATATTTTGAATAAATATGTTATTTTAAAAATAAAATGGTAAAAATATAACATGTTTAAAAAAAATTATTTTATAAAATAAAATGGTAAAATTATGTTTATAGGATTATGGATTATGAAATAAAATCAAATATGAATTAACTAAAAGTTAATTAGTTAATTAAAAAGAAATTTTACAACATCATCAATGTAAGATCCCACTATACATATTAAGTGTCGTCTTTAACCTAAAGAATGACCCATGCTCAGAAGTAAAATCTCAATCCCAGCCTAAACTTAAGTACTCGATAAACTTACAAGTAAAAACGCCACAGTCCGCACTGCTCATAGTTTGATAAGGCAAATCAGTACAATAAATAAAGCCAAACTTATGAATACTAGAAGTAAGGTCAAACCTCACTTCATTAACTCTGCACTATCTAAGCACATACAGTAACAATTTGCATAAAGGCTGAAGTGTGTCGTACATCGCATCCCTGGAATGTCTCATCGGTGCAAAGTTGTAAATTGCAAAGTAATAGCGAAACAAGTGTACTGCACATGTAATCCAGTGGTCACCGCATACCAATGTAGGAATGAAAATAACTTCTATAGCACTCCAAGCCTTTTGCACCCCATTAGAGTCGCATTTTAAATGTTATATCCTATAACTAGGATGAAAAGTTCTTAACTCAAGTCACCTAGAGCATGTCTCCTGCCATGTGAAAAGTAGAAATAATATAGGGTACATAAAATGAACATCATACCAATGCTTTATGAGACACAATACATACATATAAATGTGCGGAGTAACAGTCTACCATTGTGGTACAACACTGGGATAGGATAGTTGTCAGTAGGCAATCATGTACATATATTCATCGATGTGATGATACAACAATATACCAAATTAACCATAATTAGTTATAAGCATAAGTTGACGTTGTATTATTATAATAAATAAATTACTTACAATATCCTCTAATTGCAAGTCTAGATTAGAGATGGTGTACAACTATAGCGGTGTCAATATTACCAAATGTGTCTCTATACATGTATTCAAATTTTCTTACCACTGGTTGTACTCGATATATTCATGATTATCATTGGGCACCAAAGGATTGATAACTAAGTTGGTCGGATATTAAGATAAAGATTAACTAGAAGATACCGGACGATATTCTTTCGACAAACTAGTATACGAGCTCTTGCCATATAAATCCCTTTCTAAATACCTGACCAAACCGACTCTCCTGATATACTGGTGCAGGGATGTCCATTAGTGCGACATTTGCTTCGTCACACAAATCTTCCCCTTGCTCAACACGATGCAAATTTAATTAAATTTATATTTAAAAAATGGATAGAGTTTTCATAATTGGTTCATAACACAAACAACGTAAATTTCATTAAATATATATGCAGAACAAATATAATTTATTTATGATTACCTTAGGCACTGAGTTGATTGGTAACCAATTGAGATCTTTGCAGTGTTGTTGAGGACTTTAACTTCTGCATTTAATGATGAAAAATCATAATTAATTTATTAATTTCTCTCCCAAACTGTGTTATATCATGTCTAAGGCCCTAAACATCCTATCTAAGCTCTTAGCACAACCCTGAACATCATGTCATAAGTATTGTATATCTCCAATGACCCCCTCAAATCATGCAAGTATACCCCTCCACAAGTTCTCATCGTAGTGCAATACAAACTTACCATAGGGCAAGACATACAATGATGGTACAAGTGTACCATTGAATGGTTATACAGATTTATGTGTTGGGGATTGTGTAGCCAACAATTGCATATGACAAACATCAATACATATGTTAGCCTATACAGGACAGTAAACTTGAAATTAAAAATCTTACTTGTGGCAAGTCAAATCCAGATTCGTTGGTAGCACCGGTATCTACATAACTTATGTGTGACTCAGCGTGAACTGCACTAAAGTCTTTACCATTACCGACTGGCTCTGCGAATAAGCTACCCCCATACTTGCCCAGTGGCTCAATGATCTCCATCAACTGCCAGACATACTGACGAGCCATTTCTCTTGGCTCTAACTCTAAAATGGGAAGCACATGTGACAGCTATAGAAAAAATAAGGACAATTTTAGGGAATGTAAGTACACCATGAATAATTAAAATAGGTTACTAGACAATAAAATATTTATCGAGTCTACCAAGAATAGTTGCGTGATTAATGATTTCTTATCAAGATGTTTCATACTTGTCTTCCACCTCAAGATTCGTGAAATGTTGTTGTTCATCTTCAAAGCAAGGTTACCATGTGAGCTAAGCACAGTCTCGTGTATCCATACCTAGAAAAAATATACTAAAAAAACTGTCATGTACACCATAAATAAAAGTTTATTACTTAAGTATAATTAATTTATTGATAATATTTTAAATGTAATCGACATCCTGATTATACTTTGCTTTAAATGGCTTATTGACTACCTCTAATCACAATGCGTCCCTTCTATACTTAACGTACTGTGTAAAAATTATATGTCACAAATACTTAAACGTATACTGTCACATGATGTTTTTCCATGAGTACCGATTAAATTGGTCAAGATCGTCTGAAAATTCACAAGTCTGCACGGTTCATGCCACCTCGACCTAACAAGAACCTATATAGTAAGAAGAAGAACAACAACTACACCATATCCCAATAGAAAAATATTCAAAATATCAAGCTCGTCATAAACCTTATCTATATTGTCTAGGGTAATGATCGTCAGATCGTAAAAGTAAGTGTCCCTCAATTGGGTAGTCTCAACAAGATCTTCATCTGGAAAATGCCTAAAGTCCAAACTGGAGATCAACCTAAACTCCATATGTGAGAAACGAATGATCATGTTACCAACGATGAGCATCGTCTTATTATTGCTGTCATTTGTATGGACCTCTCGCAGTAGGATATATTAGACGAGATTGCTTAAAAAAATGTAGTTCTTGAATACCTAAAAAATGTCCAAAACATGTATGCATGAATAACTCGAGTTACACCATTGTTAACTACAATCTCGACCTATCACTGTCAATCGCGATAATGAGGTCGAATTGACATGAAAGTGATCATCTGAACCAATTTTCAACCGCGAACATCTTCTCATTTCTCTTGTTAAATTTCACAAAAAAGCTTGTTATTAACAAAAAAAAAAAATCTCAAAAATAGTAAAATAGAGATTATATATGAAATGTAAGAATTAACAAAAAAAAAAAAAGGTTCAACCAGTTTTTTATCGAGCCCACCTGCAAGCTCGATTTTGAGCCAAGGTGGGCTCGATCTACAGTTGCAACACAACCAGAGATCTAGCAATGCTGTTATGGCAGCGCTGTTGGCAGCATGTAAGATCTCTGTTGAATCTGAGACTATATTTACTGAAAATTTTAAATTTTGCAAATCTCTAATTTGTATTCTTTATTTTTACTACCATGAAATTAATACAAATATCTCATAATATTTACAAAATGTACTTGTTCACGAAGAATGCCTCCTAAATTTCTTGAATTTGAAGTAATTTCGAGTTGAAAATTTGTATAATTTTAAGTGAGTGTGTAAATTTCGAGTCACAAAGCCATAAATATTTATAAGACATGGTTATACGGGGGCAATTTTGTTTGACAATTGTGAAATTGGCTAAGTTGGTTAAAAAAAAAAAAAAAAGAAACATGGTAGTAGTATAATAAAAAGCAACTCCACAAGTGCAACTGCACACGTGTACTGTTTATGAGTGTGTTACTATTTACAAATTATGTCATTTTGTATTTTAAAAATAAGTGGTCACATGAAAGTAAAATTGTCAAAAAATGATGAAACTGATTATCTTAATAATATTAAATTAAGACATGTCCGTAAATGAGATCTAGGTTATTTGGAGAAATTTTCCTTTAATTTTTGAGTTGGAGCAAATAGTTGGTATTGGTATGGCCCAAATTTATACATAAATAATAATTTATATTGCTAGCTACTCAGGCTTTTATCACTTTGCAAATAAAGACCGTTCATTTATATAAAATATTTTCTTAATTTTTAGAGATGACAACGACCAAAAACTAGACTAAAGTGTCATTTTTATCCTGTTCTCATTTTGGGGAAATGATTCATATTTTCAACTCAGTCTCGTTTAATTGTAAATTAGAATGGACGAAAATTTCAGATTAAAAAATTAGAATTTTTCGTCTTTGATTTTTATTTTTTGTCACTAAATTATTTTTGTATATATATTTTTAATTCTATTATATAAAAAATAAATTAAAATAAATTTCATTTGTTTTTTTAATTAAAAAAATACAAAAATAATAAATTATTATAATATTACAAGAAAATTTTTCTTACTGCTACTGTTGCCGGGAGATGTTCATGGTGAGGGATAAGATGGGTCATTGATAGAACTATAACCCGAAGCAAGCCAAAAAAAAAAAAAATCCATGGAAAATGGTAGGCTGGTAGCAGTGGCGCAGTCCGTAAGGCGACAGTAATTTGGCAGTGCGTGCGTAAAAGGGGGAAGAAAAAGGGAACGAGGGCAGAGAGCAATGCAACGTGAAAGAAGGCAGAGAGAGGCGCGAGTGAAAAGAAATTATTATTATTATTTTATTTTTATATAACAACACTCCATTAATTAATTTAATTTAATTTATTTTATTTTTAATTTAAAGAAAATGACCACATTTTCTTTTTTGGTGTTCTTAACTTTTAGATTTTGTGTATATTCATAGAAATAATGTTGTTAATAAAAAATCACGGATTTTTGTTTAAATATATTTTTTAATAAAATTAAATTAAAGGAGACAATTGTTTAAACAAAGTTTCTAATTTTAATATTAAAAAATATAGGAAATTAGTAATATTTTTTAAATTTTATTAAAATAATTATGATTAATAATAATAATAATAATAATATATACTCTCAATTTTAATTAAAGTCATTGAAAATATGAATTTATTTAATAATTAAAATAAAATAAGAATATTTTTTTTAATAGATTTTTTATAAAGTTATTTTTGAGATTATAAAATATATTAATAGTGTGTGTGCTATAATATAAAAAATGGAAGAAAATATTACCTAAAAAAAGTTAAGAGTTTATTTGCCTCTTTTTTCTATTTAACAATGTAGGTTTAAATTTAAATAAATAAAATGAAGATTAAGTTTAAAATAAATAAATGGAGAACAAATTACACATCATTCCTTCTCTGACTTGAAACTGAAAATGGAAATGTGATGCACCGATCCAACTAATGCGATATCGTTCGCTTTGGCATAGCACATGATGGCACAATGAACTTAATCTTGACCCTTCATAGTTTTGTTCCTCACACAAAGGATTTCAAACTCTTATCCCAAAAGACTTCATACTAGTTAAGAAGAGGCAAAATACTTATAAGACACATCCCCACTCTACCCAAAATAATGTAAAATTTTACAATCCACCCCTTTGTGGCTCAATGTCCTCTTTAAAGCATTTTCAGTTAGGTAAGTTGGGCTCTAATATTATTTGTAATAATCAACCTAATTAGTATGATATTGTCCGCTTTAACACAACTTAAGGTGACACAATGAACCCAATGACTCCTCATGGTTTTGTTTATGACACCAAGAATTTTAAGTTTTTGGCTTAAAAAGCCTTATTCTAATTAAGGAGAGGTAGAACACTGCACATCTCTAAGCTTTACCCAAGCAATGTGAGATTTTACAATCCACCCTTTTGGGGCCTAACATCTTTATTGGCACAATTCTAGTTGGGTAAACTGGGCTTTGATATCATTTGTGATGACCTGGCTAATCTAACATAATGTTGTCTGCTTTAGCACAACATATGGTGGCACAATGGGCCTGACCTTGATTATTTCCTTATCATAAATATCATCCATGCATACTTTGATACTAGAATGAGGCCTCTTGGATGGGTTTTACATTTACACCAAGAATAAAACCTAAAGGCACCAAATTGCTAGTAGACAAAGAGAACAATATCATTGCTGTGTACTCTAGTACTAGAATGAGGCCTTTTAGGTGGACTTGAAATTCACACCAAAACAACACCTTGAGGCACCAAGTTGTTGGGTTGCCAAAGAGGACAATATTGTCGATGCATACTTTAATACTATAATGAGGCCTCTAGGGTAAATTTGAATTCCACATCAAGCAGAAAACTTTGAGGGGTTAGGTTGTTGGGCTATTAATACTATAATGAGGCCTCTAGGGTGAACTTGAATTCCACATCAAGCAGAAAACTTTGAAGGTTTAGGTTGTTGGGCTGTTAAAGATGACAATATGATCTCTTGTGTACTCTGACACCAAAATGAGGCCTCTTGGATAGGCTTGAAATCCACACCAAGAACAAAACCTTAAGGTGCTAGGTTGTTGGGCTGCCAAATAAAATAATATCATCTGTTGTGTACTTTGATACACGAATAAGGCTCTTTGAGCCAATGGGTTGAAATCTTTAGTGCCAAGAACAAAATTGTGAGGGTCAAGGTCGAATTATTATACCACCTTGTACCAAAACGAACAATATCGTGCTAATTTAGCCGAGTCATCACAAGAAACTTAAGTAATCATTGTTTTTATGCCCATAATTATAAATGGATTAAAATTTATCTCAATCCCTAATTCTAAAAAATTTTGCTAATTTGATTGACTCCTTTTAAAATAATTAAAATATTCTTTATTGTTAAATTACTTAGCATCTGTTATCATCGAAAATTTGAATAAATACGAAGTCTGAATTAAATTGAATTTATATATATATATAATATTAAAATAAAAATATGAAACTTATTAATTTAATATATTATATTTTTATTAAGTATAGTAGTGAATAAATAAAATTTTTACAGATATATTTTTATTAAATAATTGTATTTCGACATTTGTATGATGTATTTAATTAAAAAAATTTAACTATAATTATCAAGTTTTTAATGTTAATTTTAAAACTAAAATTATTGAAAATATCTAAATGTCTACTTTCAAATCATGTTCATTATTAAGTTTTTTTAAAAAAACATGTCGATTTTATAGTCCAAACTACAAATTCACTATTATTAAAAAAAATAATAATAATAAAGACAAATAGATAAATAGATAAATTATGTTGTAAATAACAAGTCATAAAAACTCAAATACCCAACCATAAAAATCCACAAGTGATATTCAACTTTATTTTTATGAAGAAAATAATATATATTTTTGTCTTAATTTTTCTTTTACGGAAAAAATGCATGAAAATTAATTACAAAGTAATATACTAAAATTTTCCATTTTAAATAAGATAATATTTTATTGATTGATAGGTAAGTTGAGGTAGCAAGTTATTTGTAAGTGATGAGAATTCTACATTTAATTAACAAATGACAAATCACTTGGAAGATCACTTAAAATGTATGGTGTTATTGTTAATTATACTGTATCCTTACTAAACGTATATAATTAGTGCATAAATTTGCGAATATAATTTGTCCAAGAGTTATTAGACTCTTTGCAGATAACTCTTTGCAGCTTTTTATATTCAATTTGCCACAACCCGTCGCAGTCTTTATAGATTACCAAATTCTCATCTCCCACAAGCTAACCAAATACTTTAATTCCTTTGGTACCTCAACAAGACTCGTCATTCCATCGCTAAAAGCCTTGGGAAATTAATATTAAAAAGGAAGAAGAAAGAAAACCAGCAGAGATAAGAGAAAACAAACCACCAACAAACAAATATTTTGCCTTTTAAAATTGCGTCAAAGAGTCTTGTAACATCCGGTAAACCAAGTTTGTCCACAAAAATAAAAATGCGATAAAACTTTTCACAAGAAACTTTCCAAATTTGTCTAGCAGAGTTGGATGAGCACAGGAACCAAATAGAACATAATCTAACAAATCCGATGCCCTACTAGTCTTCAGCCAAATGTTGCGATGAGGAAACCCTTATAAATGCTCATGAACTTGGCCACAAAAGCTGCAAATTTTAATAAGTACCGTTAGAACGCTAGTTAGTCCACCTTCAAAAGCAATTTACTAGTTCAGAAAATGAAAGCAATTAACTAGTGGTACAAGTTAAGAATAACTAGTAAGGCCAAAATATGTAAATGAATTGTACAAGGAGAGAGTTGTGGTTCTTTATAGAAATAAGCAATATTCAAGCTTAAAGAGAGATGATCATCTGTTAAATCTTTTGTATGCTTTTCCTATAAAAAGGTCCAAAATCAAATTCAAGGGCAGAATAGTTCATCAGCATAATTTGTGCCTACAAATCTTCTAAGAAAAATTTGAGCTTGGTGAAAGTTTAATTATTTTGTTGTCAGTTGCTGGCCACACATCACACCTAATAGCCAGAAGCAGATTATAATACAATAGTTTCCAATCTTGGGAGGGAAAATCCCAACATCCAAAAAGATGGAAGTACCTTCAAGGTGAAATATGGCTTTCTGTCCAATACGCATCTTATGTTCCTGCAAAGAGATAATAAAGTAAGAAGTTAGAAAACAGTACAAATAAAGCCAGAAAGCCATAAAGCCAGAGAGAAGATTATCCTTGCTGAGAACTGAGAAGCTAGGCCTCATAGACAGTAGTTACTACAGCTACTTTTGAAGTGCCAACGCCCTTACCTTCTCAGCAATTTTGGACATGCTTATGGAATTCCACCACAGACATTTCTATGCAACTTACAACCATTCCAATCCCCATATGCTGGTTATTATATAATCATCCTTTGAAATTGAATACTGACTTACTTGCATGGGAAGTTAAGCATAGGCAACACTGTTGAGACCACGATACTAACATGCCAACTAGATGTCTAAAATGTTGATTACATATAACACTGCATGTAAGCAGCCTAATATGAAATGCAATGATGATATGATTGACTTGCTGCGTTTTGCTTTTATCATTTTTCTTCTGTTTAGATTTTTTTTTTTGTAGGGGGTTAGGAAAGAAGAGGTGAGTAACCAAAGAATCCAATTGAGATCAAAAGATACCGATTCTTAATTTATGTATGCACCAGTTATGTAGCACAAGAGGAGAAGAGTTGGCACAAATCAGTGAGAATATTGACACTCACATAATATGCAGCCCAATGACAGACCTCATGCTTTAATTCAGCATCCAATCTCTTCAATAATTCATATAGCAGCCTCTGCAATAATAACTAATAGATGAATAATACTTCTAAGCAAAGGTGACAATGCCAATAATGACATTGAATGGCGCTGTTGTTACCTTTAATACAACATCTGGAGGAATACAGTTAATAAGCAGTTCATACAACTTCCCTCGAACCTGAAACAGCCTGAAGTTTGTTGATGAGAAAACCGAAGGCAGGATGAACATAAAATCTAGATGTAGGACATTTGCATTAATATAAGAATATTGACTAAATCATAGGCAGGTTCCGGACTTGTTTGTTTTGGCTAAAAATCCAAGTTTGGTCAGCCCATTCTGCATACAAAACCTTGTTATGGCATAAAATATATTCTGCTGGACATGGAATATATATAGGAGGTATATGACGTACCACATACTCTGCATAGAAGGAAAAGGTCTGAGAGTATAAAAAGTACAATTATTGACTTCTCTGTAACATAAAATATATATCTGCCATACATGGAGTCTTTTTCTTATAACAAAATCTAGAGTTTATAGAATTCGAATATGTTGTAAAACATATTCCTCCTATTCCATTCCTTTCAATATCGTTAGTTTGAATGAAGAGGATTGGAATAGCTCATACTCCACCCTTTCATTTGCACGATCAATGAGATGAGATAATAAGCGACTTAAACATCAAAAATGCTAAATGATCAGGCTCATTGCTTTCAAGGAAAATGAAATAAAAATCTATTATCTTGTCGTCATAAAACAGTTTGTGAGGGTCTTGAGTACCATAAATTTTAGGGCATCAGCTTTATTTTACATTTCCTTCGAAGTTTGGTGACCCAATTACAATTATCATCAAGACATTCTGAAATATGTTGAGGTAAAATTTATAGTAATGACAAAAAAAGTTATAATTTTGAGAGATTGTATCTTTCAAGTAAACATAAATAATTATTGATAATAAAAATAGAAAATTGATATAATAGACAATTAATGGTTAGAAAACATCAAAGAGCCATTCTACTGTTAGAACCTTGGTGCTAAGTTCGATAAATGAAATCGAACCTTTTTGGGCTCTGCTCCTTCATTATGTCTGATGCTATTTCAGCAACATATTCCTCCCAATCCATAGGGGGAATTGCTTGGTTACTTGCAAAAGGATACCTGTAGGCACAATACGGAGCACTGATATCAGGAACAATGCGATGCTATATTTTCAAACAGTACAACAAAGAGGAGATGAAGTGTACAAAAATGCCACTAATTTATAAAAGGCATTATGGTTCTTAACTGTTGGACATGACAAGTTTCAATTGACAATATAGCCCTCCTTAAACTCCGGTTTGATTTTTCAGCTATACGAGCGGCAAATCCAGATGGAAGTTGCAGCCCTTCTTTCTTTCCAATAAACTCCAGTACCTTAACAATCTGGCACAAACAATATTAAATAAACACCTTATATGGGCATAACAGAAATAACATCGACAGTGTCAGTCAAAATGTCTCTAATATTTCACAAAACGGGTTCTTCTATTATTTCACTTACGCCTATGATCTAAGAATCCAAGTGAACATCGTTTTTACATAAAATGTCAACTTGCCATTATTGTAATATTTTCTATCAAATGTATAAAGGCCATCCATTCAGATTAGATATTGCTTCCCACACATTTTACAAAGGACTTCTAGACTTAATCTGACATGTCCTAGTTCAGCAGATTTTACCATGAGAGTACTAATATATGAAAAAAATAAAAATAAAAGGAAGCAACTATAATCCAAACAAATGATGGTTTTGAATTTTAGCTTAACTTATACAAATTCATAGCAAATGCATGAGTTAACATTTAAAGGGCACGATGCTATGTACTGTGATGCCTTCCAAACAGACATTTTCTAATAAAAAATAAGTATAAAACAGATAACAGAACTTCCTACCTGTTCTTCTGTTGGTGAATTTATTCGCACATTCAAGCAACGAGACCGGATTGCTTCAGTAACTCTTGAGGAACTGTTGCAGCATAAAATTAGCCGGCAATAAGCACTATATTTCTCCATTGTTCTCCGGAGAGAATGCTGGGCTTCTCTTGAAAGCTTGTCAACATCATTGAGCACTAACACTAACATTAGACAAAAACATACAATCAGCACCTTAAACTCATAGACAAAGCAACGGCAAAAACAATGAGCAACCAATTGTTTGTAACAATTATCCCAGTTACTTGTTTATGCAGCCAGGCTAAAGTTTTACGGGTCCACTCAACCAATTAAACCTTTTAATTCATTGAAAAAAAAAGATAATAATGAAAGACGAAAGAACAATTGCCAATAATCTTTTATTTTAAGAGAAAAAAAAATCATAAGTAAACATATGAACCACATGAACCAAACCAGAATTCATCAGACTGAAAGAAAAAAATGTCCAACAATGAAACCTAAGAAAGCATCTAATTATCATATTTTCACTCCCTCCACTCAATGAAAAAATCACAGAAATATTTTCTTCCAAATTAAGATCTCTTTTAGTCATAATAACTTATGGCATAACAAATCAATTAAGAAAGTACCTTTGAATCCTCTTTTCCCTTTTGTGTCAATAGGTTTATTCTTAGCCATCTCTTTAATTATCTCTTGGACTATGTACCTGTCCTGAAAGCCTACATCACTAGGAGTCAGTTCGACATGATTGGCACTTGACAATGTGGTCAATTCCACGTCAATAGTTCTACTTCCAGCCTGAAACAATATCATCATCATACGTAATCTTTGATTCCTTTTAACAGATCATAAATCTATACCAATTTCAAAATAAATTATCACCAAAAAAAAGTACTTTAATTTTTTATAGAAATAATAATGAAACAGCATATAAACAAGGTGGAGCTTACATCAATTTTCCAATTCCTATTCTCCACCTTCACCTGCAACAAAAATTAAAAATTTCTAAGAGTCACACAAGAAATTCATAATATAATAACTGTTAACTTAGTTACAGAGAAAAACCAGTAAAAGGAATTTTTTTAAAAAAAAAAGAAGAAATCAGATCCCCTATAATTTTTCTCATTTTGCCAAAAGAAAAGAGACCTACAAAAAGATCCAATAACTAAATAATTGTATTTTATGGTCATCCATGTTAAAAAAAATTAGATTTTTTTTCTCTCACCGCAATTTTAAATAACCAAAAAGGCTTAATAACCCACATGTTAAATCATCATATTATCACTAAATCAATCATCTTGAACTGAAATTTACGTTCTTTTATTCTTTTCCTCTAAATTCCCACCAGCCAAACAAAACATAGGAGCTAAGAAAAGAACAAATAAACAATAAAATCCCAAAACCCATAAAAATTATTTTTAAAAAAAAAATAAAAAGAGTGAGGAAAAAACCTTTTCTGCACCGGGACCGAAAATTTGCCGAAGCAAGCCCATGATTAGGGTTTTCTTGCCAGACCCAGGTGGGCCATAGAAGAGCAAATGCGGGCAATCTTGTTCTGCAACCTAATTTACAGAGAAATATAATTAGCAAAACACATGAAAAACCTAGAGTTGAGCGACAAAAAGTATATGTATAGATGACTTATAAAAAAATAGAAACAGATAAGTAAAGATGAGGAGATATACTAGTTTCTTGAGATTTTGAGCTATGTCTTGATGGACGATGACCTGGTCCAGGGTTTTGGGTCTGTACTTGTCAACCCACAACATCTTCTTCTTCTTCCAGGCTTGGGAATTCAGTGACTCGCCCGCTCACTCGGAGAGAACGGGACCAAGTACAGAGAATTGGCGGGAAAGACAGGAGAGGAGAGGGAGGACAGTGTACGTACACGTGGGTTAATAGTAGTCCAAGAATTGAACAAGGAATTAAACAAGATTAAAAATATAACATTACTCTCTATATAATTAGTTGAAGTATGACTGTCACTGTGGCTTTAAGATATTAATAAATTTCGAATGATTTGATCACTTGCTTGGTTTAAAAGACCGAGTTAGATTCTCCTCGAACCATTTTTTT